>JARVLU010001586.1:33125881-33146770 GCA_031762415.1 Simpsonichthys santanae
ACATAATTTCGTTTCATCACATGTACCACATGTGGTGCAAATGACAATAAAGATTCTCTGACTCTGACTCTGATATGGAAAGTTAGTTTAGAAGACATTTTACGCCTGACTGACTGGAGAATCAGTTGCTTCTCTCAGGTCATTGCCGATGTCTTTCAGTTTTGTCATTGTGTAAAAACACCTGAATACTTGACTAAATAGTAAACGGACTGTACTTGTATAGCACATTTCTATCTTATCAAGATACTCAAAAGTTCTTTACATTACAATCTGTACCCATTCATACAGCACTTTACTGGATCTCTACAGAGAATAATCAGTGCTTTATCACACTCGTACAGTGGAATTGAACCCCCAACTCTCCCAATGTAGCAGTGTGACACTCACACTTTTATCAGTCTTTCTCTGCATTTGATTTATGTTATGAAAATTATTCACAAGATTTACTTCATTTAAAACTTGATCAGGACCTGATCATTTTGTCCCGATATGTAAAATGTTAGAATTGGGAGTTTTATAAACGTTTTTCTCAAAACCGTAAAATGATTAACAGGCATAACTGCAGATGTATATGGTTTTCATTACTGGTGCATTAAACAACCTTCAAACAATAACATTTCAGGTAAAGTCTCTGTACAACACTTAATAAGCGAGTTTATTTTTATAGAAAACATACAAGGAGCTGTGCTCAAAACGCAGCTTCTTCAGATTTAATGGCAGGTACTCTGTTGGAGAAAAATTACAGCATTCCATCGACAAATATTTTCAAGCAATAAATATGCATTTATAAATAGTGTAAATTTACAAAAAATAAAAATAAAAAACACAAATTAAAGTTGACTTTTGTCCATGTGCAACCCTTTTTCTGAGACTCGGCTGTTTGTCAACAAATCCTTTGATTTCTCTCAAAGTAAAGTAAAGACTTGTACTTCCAGCAGATCAAAATTAATTTTTTAAAAAGTGATTAAAACCCAAAATGGACATGATGCTGGAAAATGTGTCACTTCTATTTCACACTACGCAAGTGTTTTATGTTTTTAACTAACCCGTGAGGTGTGTGGACATACAAAGACCTGCTGTGCTAATGATCTCATCGCGGTGAACAAAAACAAATGAAAAAGGTGAAAAAGAAAAATCAGTAGTCTTTGTGTAATGGTGCCAGTTTCAACATAATATGTACAAAAGTTGATTTTGTTGTGTATTTGTGTGTTCAGATGAAGTCCAGCTGGGCCAGCAGTAGAAGTCTGGTCGTGATGGAGCTGCCGTCCCCCTCCAGTCCACTGGGGGAAGGCACACCGCTCAGGCAGGTTGCATAGACTCACAGCTTCACACAGCTGCCTCATGGGATAGCTACAGGGCGCAGTTGAAGGACTGCCACCTTACTTCCTGAATATCAGAAAAGAAAACTGTTTCTGGAGAGTTTCCATTAAGCCCGATGTGGTTTTGTAATGTCCTCGTAAGAAAATGTCTTCATCGGGAGACGGAAGGCAGGGGACTTGCCTGTGAAGAGGAAACAACATGAAGTCTGGTGAAAAACTGAACGCATCAGGAAGCTTGAACAAACTGACTCACTGTGGTCCAACAGAAGAGGACGCAATATACCAATTTACAACTCCCCAATCTAAAATTATATTATTGGACAAAAACAGCCTAATATGAAAATAATTATTAGCTCCCTTTAAGAAGGAAATAAAACCCTTAATCTTTTCAATGGCATGGTCCATAACCCAAAGTGTTCAGTTTGTTTGCATCCACAAAATTCAGACGTCTGAATGAGGTCAAATTAACATTTTACTGATACCAAGTAAAGATAAAAACAAATACAATAAAATATACAAAGGCCAACATTATTAACCCTCAGACATATACTGTAGTGATGAGTAGGCCTGTCACAATAAATTTTGCTGGGCGATGGTCTCAGAAATTATTGCGATAAACGATAATATATTTGAAATTTGACAATTAGTAATTATTGTCAAATACTGTATAAGAAATGTTGGTTAATTTGTTTTGTATGTAATACCTTTTTTCCACCACCAGATGGCAGTATAAGTATCAGTATAAGACTGAACCGAAGGATGGATATGGAGGGAGCGAGCAGTGTGTCTGTAAGAAAAATGGGAGGAAGGCCCCTTGACGTGACATGGGCTGTCTCTACTTCATGTATTTCAGTTCTCAAAATGGCGGACGTTCGGTGTTTTGAGCTTGTTAGCATAGCATTTGTCACATAAAGCTTTAATAAAATATCAGTAAACAAGTTCTCAGCTTCTTTTTGCAGAGAAAAACTTTTTAGATGAAGGGACGGGTTTCAACCACTTTGACAAGACAGAGGTTTTTTTTCCCCAAGGTTGGCTTGTTAGCTTAGCTCTTAGCTTAGCTTCTCAGCTTAGCTGCTTTTAACAATCCAAAAACGCAATTTTGGATGGTTCAAATGAATTTTACAGAGAGAAGAGAAAGCGAGGGGTCAGTGAAGAGCTTTTTGTCATCCAGTGTCTTCAGTAGAGAGACATGAAGAAACGATAAAACCTGATACATGAAAACGAGGTCGATAATTTTCATTTATCATGTGATTAATTGATTTGTTGTTTATTGTGATAGACCTAGTGATGAGTGTGGCTTTTTTTTTTTTACATCTAAAACACAAAAAACCTTTACAGTAATTTCTCAGAAGTTAGCACATGTATACTGAGAGATTTTACCCCAATCAGTCCTACGGCAAATGAACACGGGGTCCTCTGAGCATGGACCCCAGCTTTGAGCTCTTCATAGATTTTCACTGGATTAAGATCTGAGCTGTGACAGGGCCACTCCAGAGCCTTGACTTTGGTGCTTCAACTCACACCACTGTTTCACTGGGGGAACAGTACTTTTAGGGTCCAAAGCTTTGCTCTTCCTTCAACAAACAAAAGCAACAATACAATATGCCCAAACAGTTCAAGTTTGAGCCCGTCAGACCAAAGGACTAACTCATCCCAACGTCTAAGACTTTCCAAAGGAAAACAGCGGGTGGGCTTTGTTGTGCCGCTGCGAGAGCAATGAGTTTTTCTTGGACAAGGACCATTACGTCCACCAGAATGAAGAGCTCTCACGATAGTCTTAGATGAAGCATCGAGTCGAGCGTCATCGTTACAGAAGCCAGTTCAGTCACAACCATCTCTGCAGAGATCAGGAGGTTCTCGTTGACATGACTATTTTTATCTTCCATGTTTGGGAAAACTCATATTTTCAACCATGGCCATGTTTATGTTTGACAGACTTTGTTTCTTTGCAACAAAGATTTGGGCAGAAATATTACGACACTCCTGTGAAAAGTGACCCCAAATGCTACAGCTAGCGTCTGCTCTTTAGCCTTACAGAAATACTGACAATGGTGTGAAGAGTGTCTGCATGAGCCAGTAAGAAATCCTTTGAGTTTGCAGTCATTTTAAAACAGCAGCAATCCACTTAGCTTTTGGATGTGTTCAGATTAACCATTAGCTCATCATACTCTGATGCATGCTCAATAATCCAGGTATAAAAATCTAAAAAAAAGCTAAGTCTGGTACTCTGGACATTCAATGTCCAGAGGACCAGACTTAGCTTTTTTAGACATTAGCTCATCAGCTCTCTTCAAACTGAGACCTTTAAAGAGCTTTCTACAACAGGTAAGATATTAATTCTTCACAAGTTTCTCACAGAACCCAACTTCAAACTGGCCAGAATATTTATTTAATAGAGATAAAAAAAATAAAAAAAAACAACTAACAGAAGTAAAGAAAACAACTTATTGTACAAATTACTTACCAGTGTAAACTGGTCATAAATCTGCATGAGGTCCTGAATCTTGTACTGCTCCAACACAACAAAGTTGTCCAGGTTTGTGCTCGCCCTTCGTGCACAGTCCTGACAGTGCACCACATACGTCTTCCTGCTGTTGCTCTCACTTGTCACAAAGAGCAGATCAAACACCTCCACCTGGTTCAGACACAAAGGAAGACGTTGATGAGCGCTCCTGAAGCGAATGCAGCAAAGATGGTGTTCTTCGTGCTCTTACTTCACAGATGCTGCAGTAATGAGCAGGCTCATTCTGGGTCTTGCCGTGCCAAACCAGTTGTTTGCCAGCAGCCAGCAGCATTTCCCTCTGCGTCTGAACCTGCTTTAGAGTCCGCAACAAACAATACCTAGCAGTCATAAACACAAACAGTAAGTTTAGGTCAACACAAAGAGCTTGTAACGAGGTTAATTACGAGTACGCTCTCACTTGATCATCCCAAAAAGCTTGTGGTCCGATACTTTGATGTTCCTCGCCATGTTCCAGGAGAGGTGGATCATGGGAACAATGGATTTGACACTCTGCAGTTTGTTCCACTCGTAGCGCTCTACTGCCAGTTTGTACTGATGAGCTGGAGACAAACAAACAAACAAATGCATCGGTTAAACAAGAGGACAAATACTTTTGGATGCGTCGTGTTGCAGACGTGGAAACTCTGAAGCAGTCCTCAAATGTCAACCACTGATTTTCTTGTCTCAAACATCAGTGCATTAAGACGGGATTAGAAAAACTAAGGTCAGGGTTGAAGCTGCACCGACACAAGTTTACGAGTGATTACTTCATTGAGAACTTACCTGTGAGTGGACCAACATTCCAAGCAACGTTGTTGCACCAGCCAATAGCCTGAACCCAGTGGATGGTGCCAGTGTTGAGCCACACAAAGTCCCCGGGCCGCTGGATGAAGCGGTAAACGGGCACATTTGTCTCATACAGGTCCTCAAGGTTAGGCCACCAAGAACCCATGAGGAAGTTAATGTTGTTCCTGTAGTAACCGACAACACACAAACCAACAGGTTCAGCCTATACAGGGTGACTTTGGGTTTAGCTAGGAGACTTTGAAGTAATTCTCAGTGCTGACGTACTTTTCACAAAAGTTGTTGATGACGCCCCAGTATGGTTCGGGCACAGCAAACCACTCACAATCACCGGGACCGATGTTGATGTTGACAGAGCAGAAATTATTGTTTTCTTGGTGACCTAGCAAATAAAACAAAACAAGATGTGGTTAAACAGGAAAGCAAGGACATGCAGAGACGATGCTGTTCACTGTAGCCATGCTCACCTGGGGTCCTGCTCCCTGGTACCTTCATGTATAGCTGGACGGTGTTCATGCCCAGGATGGTGTGGCCCACATGGCTGAGCAGATTACCAGCTGACACCACCCTGGAGAAAGCTGGTAGTTTAGTCAGCTCCTGCAGCTGCTGCTTCCATCTGTAAGACGTAAACTGTTACTACAACTTGCTTGGAACAAATCAAAATGGATTTACTGGTTTACTAACTTTTTCTCATCTGATAGGTCGATGTTGGTGCCAAACTTGATGTGTTTGAACGAACCTTTCTTTCTCCGCATCGCGCTACAAGAATGACAAAAAACATTAACAGCTACACGCACAAAATATGGCAACACAGGTGCTAAAGAGGACAAGTCCTATCATCATACTGTACATTAAGGGGATATTGTGATCATTTTGAAGTTTATTTCAGTAGGAAGTTTATGAAAAACTACTTTCTAATTTGCTTGTTGAACAAACTCATTATGGAGAGTAAAAGCTGAAGACCAACAGGACTGATAAGCTAACATCTAGCTCCAATACAGCCAAGACAGAGAAGCATGGCTTCTGTATTAAAACAACTTATTCAGCTGTTCCCTTATTGGGGGATAATCATAGCAAGTCATCCTCCTCCACCCCACTCTGTCTTTTGTATCCTCTGCCCACACCTCCATGTCCTCTCTAACTGCATCCATTTAATATGTTCTTTGGGAATTTGTCTTTTTCCTGGTGGCTAGATTTCTAACGTCCTTTTACTAATGTACCTCAACATCACCGGCTCTTCCACTTCCAGTTCTTTCTCCTGTCTTTTTGTCCATGTCTCTGTCTCCAGACCAAACAACATAGCTGGTCTCACCACTGTCTTGTAAACTTTTCCTTTGACCTTTACTGACACTTTTTTGTTGTAAATCACCTCTGAACTTTTCTCCATCCACTCCATCCTGCCTGGACTCTCTTCGTCATCATCTTCACTACACTTCCTGTTTTCCTGGACACAGTCCTTGAAGTCCTGCACCTTTGTGACCTCGGCTCCTGTTTTTAATTGCTGGTGATGAAACTAGTCTGTGTCCACTGTTCATCCTGTTTGTCGGTTAACGTCCATGTGATTTTACAGTTTGGACAGAAGAAATAAATAAATGTAACGTGAGATTCTCATCTTGCATCTGCCGCGGCTCAAACTCAGTCTCTTATGGGAATGTGACACAGATCAAGGTACTGCACCTGATCTTATCAATCATGGTTGAAATCCATGTTCTCAGGTATCAGACTGGACCTTCATCCTGCTGATGATACCAGGATCTGCTGGTCCTTTAACAATGGGACACTAAGGTGTCTCCACTTCAGGCAGAGTCTCACCTCAGATGCGTCTTCACTAAAACAGCAAACGGCTGCACAACCCTCTCCTCTCCTGGCTGTCAACATCTGCTGGGTTGACCGAGGTTCTGATCCAGGAGGTTCCTGTCTTGTATTCTTGGCCTGCCCTTTCCAAACCAAACATCAACTTTCTAAACAGTTCTAATCTTTCAGATTATATTTATTTTTGCTTTGAGCCTCAGAAGAAGTTCTGCAACGACACAAGTCAAACTGAAACGTGTCCCTTAAACGCTCGTCGGCGAGATCAGAGGCTACGCTCCATTTTGTTTGGAGGTCCACGTGAACGTGAGTGACGGTTTGCATGAATTGAACCTGTAACCTTTAAAGCACAGTGGATTCTCCCGTCGTAACCATGAGGCCGAGCGGACTCCGGCTAACAATCAAAACCTTCAGTGAGAAAGGTTGAGAAAGGTCAGAGCTGAAGGGCGGCCTAAATGATTGTCGTGGCTTCGCAGGGAGAAATCCTTCACTCCTTTATAGGTCAATGAGGTGTTTCTTTGAAAGGTTAGAAATGTAACTCTTTTCTTTCCTTCAGCAGACCTTCACTCCTCTGATGTCTGTAAAGCAGAAGTTTCAGCTGAACCTCACGCCGGCTGGAGACGTTCAGAGTGGAAGGGTGGGGGCACGAGCCAGGCTTCGGCAGCGCAGTCTCTTTATCAAATAAAAAGGGGGAGATATAATAAGCACATTAACGATGGAAGACGAGTGAAACTGAATCACAGATAAGGATTTATCAGATGAATCTATTCCACACTTTAGCTTGTCTGAAGATATTGCATAAAAGATTAAAAAGAATTAAAAAAAATGTTCACTATGGAAACATTAACTACAAATTCATTTTTTAAGCAAAAAATGGGTCCAGAACAAAATAATTATTCAATCTGTGCTGAATAATGAACTCATTATTATAATTTATTAGAAAATCTGGAGTTATAGGTTTAATATTTCTGGTCTTGCTCTTTATTTATAGAGTTAACCCCCCTCCCATGCAGAGGAGGTCCTGTGAGTCACTTCTCTAATTAAGACAGATTAACACATAACACCTAACAGACTTGCTCAATTACCACAACGGCTATTAAATTATATTGGAGCACGGAAGAAGACGGAGTTCGTTATGGAAACTGCCGTAGCCTCACATTTCCAGAACTCAGCAGCTTTATGAACTTGTAAAATGCTGCCAAAAAGTAGAAAAACATATGTTCTTTCTGTGAAAGGACTCTCTTGGACTCAGCTTGTAAAGACTTTATTTATGAGGCTCGTTTCAAAAAGAAACGGAGACGAGAACTCGTCTTTAGTGTTTATTTTTCAATTAAATCTGAGGCTTGACTCAAAGCAGTTTAATCAAACTATTAGCAGAATAATAGATTGATTAGCGTGCACCTGAATGATTTGAACGTATCTACACACATCAGACTGATCAGAGCCTGCACATGATGAACACTTCAAGGGTTCTCTCTGTATTCAAGCAGCAGATTTCATGTTTTTTTCTGGGTTTTCTGGGTTTCATGTCTGAGATATGCAATAAAAAATATTGTCTTGCTCCTAAAATGAAATGTTTGAGGCAGAAGGTTTCCCTGAACATTCTCCCTGTTGCAGTTTGTGGTTTGGAGCATTTGTTTAAAAACAGCCTCAGAAATGAATCCTCATTAATATTTGTGTCTGTTTGAATCATCTCAGCTCCAAACAGGAAGAAGCTGAGTGGAGCTGGAAATGTTTGATGTTGCAGCTCCCTCTGCTGGAAAAATATCACAGATTATATTTGTTAAAAATACTTTTCTGGACGTGGGAGCTGGACTTTATATTTAAAGTAATATTGATCAGTAGGTCTTCAAGCGTTGTGAAGGTTAAATTATTCATTTCAGCTTTTGCATTTTCCTGCTCGTTCACTGTTCTGCTATTTCAGCTCACCATGATATTTTGCAGTGTCTGCTTAAAATATTGATAAAAGTGGACAAGTGGAGGATGAAAAATAAAATTGAACCCTTTAAAAAATCCTTAGAGAACTTTACTAATTGGCTTTTCTATGTGTATGAATGTTCCTGTAAAGTGCCCTAAGACGACTTTGTTGTGGTATGGAGTTATATAAATAAACTGAATTGAATGGAATTTAAAAAAGTCATGTCAGCAGATGAACTACCTGAAGGTCACAACTTTTAAAAAGCAGGATTGAATCAGACTCAGGACTTCACACATGCTTCAGTTGATGGATGAAGTTTTCAGTTAACGGCTCTCTGGAAATGACCTCACCTCATTAAATAATGTGTTACATGTTAGTCACACTGAGTTACTGTATATTTAGTTTGTTTCATAGAATCATATTTGTAAATAAAAATGAAGTTCAAGAGTAAGAATGAGCAATAATATCTAATTTAGAATAAACTCTGAGTGGTCTATAAAACACAGATCATTGCAGTAAAAGCGGCCAGGCTCAGGGACTGGACTAAAGATGAGTTGAACAGCATCAAAAGCAAAACTCTGTTGATGCAGAGAGAAAATTAATTTAAAAAATCAACAGCGATGAGGTGGGAAGAACTGCCAGCTGTAAACACATACGCAAAAATCTTACAACTTCACACATCACGTTCAACAACTATTCTGATCCCTTTAACTGTTTACCATGAAGTCAAATGTTGAGAAATGTGGGATGAAACCAGGTGTGTGCTCGTTGCTGCACCTTCAGCAGCATCACTGTCTGTAGAGGCGCCGCAGTCTGAAGAAGACCCAGAACTGAAACACAGTTTGATCAGGTCTTAAAGAGCTAAAACAAACTATAAAAATAAAGAACTACAAACAATATGTTTCAGGCAAACATCTTGTATTTTTACCTCAAGATATTTTTGCTTTAAAATTTACAGCAGTAACTTGAGCAAAGTGTATAAAAGTCTTTCAAAAATATCCATCTATTATTTTTAGTTGCTTCTTCCTTTTCGGGTCACGGGGGGTCACTGGTGCTCATGTCCAGCAGTCACTGAGAAGCAGGGGACACCTGGACAGGTCAGCAGTCCATCACAGGGACACCTAGGGACAATTTAGAGTCTCTAATCTAACATGCACGTTTTTGGTCTGTTTCTCTGGAGTACCCGGAGAAAACCCACGCAGCACGAAGAGAACATGCAAACTCCACCCAGAAAGACCCCCGGGTCAGGATTTGAACCAATGACCTGCTAACTGAGAGGCTGCAGCTCTACCAACTGCACCACCGTGCGGCCTAGAAGAACTTGTTCCAGTGCTAACCTTCTAACTGTTCAAGTATAAAACCACAGAGAGAGGTTCAGTCTGAGAGACGGCTCGTCGGCTCAGTCAAACGCTGTGATTCATGACGTCTGGGCCTGAGGTGGGCTGTGTGTTCACAAATGTCTGGAAGGCCGTGAAGATGGAGAGCTCTCTGGCTGTCTGAGCAGAGAACCAGCCAAAAGCTATTCATCACCCTCTGAGCAAAACACACACGTCCCCAACACAGCCTGCAGAGCGCACGGCTGAAGTTGACAGATGCTAAACACATCTGGAGGCAGAATGTGTGTTTGTGTGAGGACTGATGGATTTAAACGTTTTATGTCTGTTTAACAAACACTAAGGTTTGTCTTTTGGAAGTGATTTATTCTCTGAAAGACAAAGTTTGACTCATTTCTGAGTATTCTTTCATGCATCTGGCCTCCTCTTGGATTATTTTCTTAAAACAACTTTATTTATGAAGAAGCTCTACACAAACAGAAAGTAACATTAGTGGAAAACACTAAAGTTTCTCCCAATAAACTGCAGCAGCAGCAGCTCAGCGTTGGAAGCAAAAATCCAGGAATTAGTCCTTCCTGAATGGTGAAAACAGAATCCAGAGCTGTTTCAGAGCATTAAGTTTAAAATCAGCTCCCAGATTACACTCCTGTCCAAAACGTGGGGAAAAAAGAACGTCCAGAAGGAACTGTTGTGTTCCTTCACTTTACTGCTGCAGTCTGGTCTACAAGTAATTATAAGATCACTCTGAGGGCTAAAAGGTCAGAGCAGTTCAGCCAGAGGCAAACGAGCCGCAAAGACAATTACTGTGAACCACACGGTGGACAAGCGGCCATCGGAGCGCTCGTTGGTCCGTGGGTTCAAGCTCTGGGTGAGCTGTGAGTTCAAAAAGGCAAACTGCGGTTGATGGATGCTGGAGAAGTGAAGGAGCACATGGTCACTGAGACTAATTTAAAGCTGTTAGTCTGCTCGTGTAGCTAAAGACTAGCTTGAAACCTCTTGTGGGTTCAGATGCGCAGTTAGCAACATGCTAACGTGGCCTGTCAGGGTCCTGAACATGCAGAAAGGGACTGTGAGCATTTATTATTAGAAAATGCTCTAATCTTTTAAAGTCAGGGGCCCCTCTTTGTTAAAAAAACTATTTTTTATTTGTGTGTCTGCCTGAAGGGGCTTTGATTTGATGCTGGCTTGTTTTTAATTCACCAATTTTCTTTGGCTTGAACATGAAGACTTGTTTCAGAATGTCAACCTGACATGTACCCTGTCAGGGAAAGAAGTGTAAGTGCCTCTTCTTAATCAAAAATGTATATTTTAACAGTTTGACCACCGCCTAGAAATGTTTCTACAGCTTCAAACATCTAGAGGTTTATTCTCCTCCGGTATTTCCTCATCAGAAAAAAACATGTTATTCAAAACAGAAAGTAAAACTGAAAGTGTAAAATAATAACTACAGAAAATAACCACTTAGTTAAGATCTTTGGATCCAAAAACAGACAAAGGAACTGACATGGGGTTGAAAAAAACTGTCCCACAGAAACACAGACAGCTCAACATTATCAATAAAGTTGAACATCTTGTAGAAATAACATAAAAAACTTGAATATTGAATTTATTTAAATAAACAATTTACAACAACAAAAAATCCATGAATATGTTGGAGAAACTCTTGAAAGTATCAATGTGTGTAGATGAAGCAGCTTTTGTGGGAGTTCCTGTTTCACTTCTGTCCTGAGGTCACTAGGTGGTGCCAACCCCAAACAATCTGCTTGATGAGACACCAAGAGAATAAAAGGCAACCGATGACTTCCCCTCACCACTGGAGCATTACCTGCCATTGTGCTTCTAGTCATTTACTCTCTTGACTTGAGAATTACTTACCTGTGTCACCTCCTGTGACTGGTCTGTGAACCTCTGGAAACCTCCTTGTGGTCTCCTCAGATGTCTTCCTCACCTTCGAACCACGCGCCCACCGGAGACTACAAAACCCTCTGGACAACTTCTTGTTTGCACAAGATTTATTGGACGCAGTTCTCCTCAGCATCTCATCTTCTACCTGGTTCCTGACATTACCTGTGCCATTGATCCTCACTGTAAATAAACTCCATTCAGTCTGGAGCTGTTCATTATTCACTCCTTTCTTCTGGGTATTCAGGTCTCGTACGGCTTTAATTTTGGTTACTTCTTAACTTGAACCCATGTGTGAAGGAAAAACTAAAAACAAATGACAGAAACATTTTGCACTTTTATTTAGCTAAAAGTTGAAATAAAAATCTAAATATGTGTAAATAAGTGTCAGTGATCCTGTGAGGAGTCAGTTTATTTTGTTTGTCCTTTAACGTCGTCTCCTTGTTTTGCAGATGAGCTGAGAGAGAGTCGGTTCCACAAGGGGGGGCTGTTGGAGCTGGTTCCCACCAAGGTTTGCAGGTGGAGCTGATCCAACACCTGGCCCTGATCTGTTTGCTCACATCTGGAGAACACTTCAGTTTGTGCTTGCTGAAACTTTTGAGATTTTGAAAACTCATTTAATGGAAATAGAGAAACTGTGCTGGCTCCTCAGGTGAACCGGTGGTTCAGTTGGGCCTACTGTCCATGACGAGTCGCTTTGTGGCCTTTCTGTGTTCTGGTCTAGTGCTGGCTACTCCCTGTCTACCTCCCAGATAACGCTCTTTGGTTTAACTGATATTAAGTTCCAGAAAACTGTCATCAAACCAGGCAGAGAGCTGATCTATGAGCTGGGAGTAGGAAGGGCTGTTGGAGTATTTCAGACCAGCAACTTGGACCAAATCATCAGCAATACTTAATTAATGTGATGTCATTGTTGTTATGTCACAACTCATTTATTCATAAAGAGAATAAAAGTGGTGATAGTACACAACCCTGTGGAACACCAATGTTCAAAACCCTGCAGCCAGATAGAGTGTTATCAACATAGACTCACCGGGGTCTTACTCTCAAAAACAACACACAACACAAGATGGCTGCTGACATTTAAATCACATATATGTTAGAATATGTGGCTGAACTGTGTTAAAGCTGTTTGAGCACTGAAATGCAGCGGATTG
The DNA here is from genome assembly GCA_031762415.1 of Simpsonichthys santanae. Taxonomy (NCBI): domain Eukaryota; kingdom Metazoa; phylum Chordata; class Actinopteri; order Cyprinodontiformes; family Rivulidae; genus Simpsonichthys; species Simpsonichthys santanae. The sequence goes on from JARVLU010001586.1 coordinate 33,138,628, forward strand.
CAACAAAACAGTGTCATTAGTCTACCACAAAGCTCAATGTTTCCCTTTATTATGCTGATGGCAGCCATTTATTCATAATGTTAAATCATTAAATAAACTTTTTTTATCATAATTGCTTCATTTACATTTCAAAATTTCTGTACAAACAAAGTCGTTTTTGTTCCTGGAGTAAATTAAAGCACACAAAATATTGCATCATTTACTTTGTATCTCCATCATATTACAGCAATCACAAATCTAGTGTAGCTGCTCATAAAAAGAGGCTGACACTTTTAATTCTGCATGTCTGTCCTGATGTGACCCCAGACCCCCAGTGCTCTGACTTTTATTCAGCCCAGTTTTAATCCTGGAGGATGATGATGGAGCCGCGGGGTCGGTGAGATTAATCACCACAAAATGTTTCCGCAGGGGACAACAACGTTTGTGTGGATGCTTCCCATCAACCCCTCTAAATGACTTCAGCAGAGCAAAGTGTCTTTCATTATCTCTGACATACTTGAACAAGTTCAAAGTGTGCACGTCGTCCTGAAAGACCTGAGCTCAAAACATAATAATAATAAATACTGGATGCAAAAAAAAGTTGATGATGAGGAATTTAGGTGAATGCACGATGTCTCATTTATTCTCCAGTCTCATCTTTTGATAATGGATGTGATGGTTGCAGAAATATTAAACTTCTCTTAAGTGTTTAACCTCTAGAGGGCGCTGTGGGATCATTTACAGGAAATTTACCCTGAGTGGACTCGTGCAGTACCAACTCTAGTTATTGTCTGTAACGTGATGTAAATGTGTTGAGTTCTTGCTGTTTGAGGAGTTTGACAACAAGATGAACGCTTTCTCTCAGGGAGGTCCCCAGATGTGACAGATGTGAGAAACCTAAAGGTGATCTGATCCCCACAAATCAAACTAAATTAAAAAATAATGTTTCAGGCTCAATAACAGGTTCGTTTTCAGAGTAAAGAAAAGAAGGTCAAAGACTTCAGGAACACTGAGCATCAACTTCAATTGAGCTTTTTATAATTATCACAGTTGTTTAGATAAATATTTATTTATTAGAACTTTTTTTCACATACAATATTGTAATGTGTACATATTGGTAGCTGGTACAAATTTTCCCAGGATATTGGGGGAGGGTTTTTTTTTTTTTGTTTGTTTGTTTGTGCCTTGGAGACTAAAGAGATGGAGAAAGGCCACAGGAATATTTGGATATTTGACATTCTTCACCATTTTCCCAAGTTTTGATTTGATAATAACATTTATTCCATTTATAAATTTCAGGGCAAGTTTTTATTTTTATTATTATTTTGTATTTGCAGATGAGAGTAAAACTTCCTCACTGAAATATTCAGATTTATGTGTTTGTTGAAGTATTTTTAAAGTCACCCAGCAGCTTCAGTTGTTCATGAGCAGCAGTGACTGAAAGGAGGGAACACTTTTTATTGTATACTCTGACCACTAAGTTTATTTTTACATATTTTAAGAACATTTAATAATTCACACACCTCCTTAAACTTTTTTACTTTAACGTTTAACTTTAAACTTTACTTTTTGTATTTTTGTGGTTATCAAAATATTTTACCTGTGCCTCTAAATCTGCAGAATAAATGTTCAACACTTCAGGGTTCAGAAGCAAGAAGATCACATTTAAATATAAAAGGAGAATATTAAGTCAATCAAAGAACCATGAGAGAACATGAGGTAGTTGGAGCGAGGACAGAAGATGCAGAGGACAGAGGGACACGGAGGAGGATGCTGAAAGATAAAGATAATCAAGAAACTGCTAAACAAACCTCACATGAAGCAGAAAATATCAATATGAGCTTGAAGGAAATGCCTGAAAACCTGTAATTAAACTTATTGAAGAGATAAATCATAAAACTGAAAGAAAACAAGATAAAAATCTACTAATAGAATATTTGTGACAGAAATATAACAAAAAAAAAAAAAAGAAGAAAGTTAAAAACAAGAACCACGATCAACACCACAGACACCATCCCTCCTTCAGGGATTAAAAAATGTCTCAGCCTGTTGATGGAGCAGCGGTGCCAGAAGAATTGTGAGTGTTGGCCCGGCCCGGTGGTCAAAGCTCTGGGTGCCAGCAAAGCTCCCTGAGAAGCTGCCAACTCGTAGCCTCCTTTCAACAAATGGACCGTGACGTGGGGATCAATCTCTGTACGGCTGGTGGCGCCAGGGCCCGACTGGACCGTGCCAGGACCGTCTCTCTGGCCCCGCTGCGTGCCCGTGGCTTATGCCTGATGGTCAGCTGGACACACAGCAGATCAGAGCCAAACATTACAACAGATGTCAGTAACTGTATCTGTGTTTGTTATGTGACTGCTGTCGACTCCTGCACAGCTAAAAGTTACGACCCGTCTGTCATTTCAGGCGACGCTTTTAAAACACTCCTTAAATGTTACAACTTATAGATGCACTGAATTACCCTATTTTTTTAGGCTATGTCATGTTTTGTTTTGTTGTTTTTTTTGCATAATGTACATGCCCTGCGACTTATATGCAGAAGCAACTTAATTATCTTTTTTCTCATATTTAAACATTTTTTGGCTGAGATATGACCGTTGTCATTCATTCTGACTGAAAACACTGCACACTACCATTTTCAGCCGCTAGATAGCACTTGAGTTGTTTGGCATGCTGTTGTGTCATGTAATGGGTAAAAGTGGTTATTAATGACACAATCAGCTTGCCATACCCTGCCACCTTCATCCAGCTCACCTGCACCAACCGTCAAATCAGCTTCATTTCACTGTGCTGCACCACAAAATGCAGCTAATTTCATTGTCAAAGTGCATGTATTAAGTAAAAGTTCAACTGAGACACACCTTTATTATAATTTTGAGCAAACACATAATTGTTTTTAAGTGTTAATCCTGTTAAATTCTTGTTAAATCCTCCTGTGCACGCTTCCGTGGCCACCATTTGACAGCCAATCAATTTTGTTTGGTACAACACGGGCCCACGTTTCTGGGTTGACACATTATAGATGCAACATAAACTGCAAAGCAATGTAAACAGCGAAGCAACATATTTGGATTTTTCCACTTTATTAGACATATTTGGACTGATGCGACGTGTACGGCGGAAAATATGGTTGAACAGATGTTTGAATTAAATATGAAATATGCAGAAAACAGTCTGCAACACAAAATGAAAAAAAAATTGGGACGGCTGCTGTGTGCATGAAAGTCCCATTTATGACAATTTCACAAATACAGTAATACTTTTTAATTAAACTTCTTTTTATCATATTTAATGTTAAACTGATTCAGAGGTCTGACAATCAAACAAATTAAAGTGCAACAATTTCAGTTGTAGTTTGTTCAGCTGGATATTTCTCAAGAAAACAAATGATTCAACGTGAGAATATGACACTTGAGAAATTTGTTTTACTTTCAGAAACAGAGAGTTTACTTGCTAAATCACTACAGTACATATGTAAATACACAGAAAGTTCCTGAACAAACTTTGCTGGGGACTGCCACATGGCGGCCATTTTATCATTTTGTTTTTTTACAGTACCGGTACTATGTGTTGGGGTTCTCTTTCAGCTACCTCTAGACCAAATTTCAACTCAGTATGGAGAAAAGAAATATGAGTTATAGTATATTTTGTTTATATTTTTACACTACGGTGGCCATCTTGGATATTTGATTTGGATTCAACATGTGATGGAGAACGTTCTCAACTATTACATATCGAATTTCAGCTCTGTATGTAAAAAAAAAAAAAAAATAGTGGAGTTAAAGCCATTAAAATTTTGCTTTGGTGGCCATCTTGGATTTTTCTTACATATATTGGGCATTGCTCTCAGCTTCCATCACACCAAATTTCAGCTTAAAATCTAAAAAAAAAAAAAGAAAAAATGCTTGTTTTGAAATATAAAATATTTGTGTATCTTAAAGGATGTGGGAAGAAGAGTTTGTTCGATGACTTACTGAGTTTTATTCAGGGACCACTTTAGGTCATGTGACCTCAGTAGTTAAAAGCTGTTGAGTTCTCTCAGTGTTTTTCAATGAGAAAAGTTACATCTTTTTTTTTTTTTTTTTTTTTTGTGCAAATTTTGTCGCCATGGTAACTCAAAATTCCAGTAAAAGTAATAGCACACATCACGGGGCCGAGCCGGTCGTTTTGATACATTTGTGGGGGTCTGGGCCGCAGTAAAGTTGAAAAAAGAGCCTTGCAGGTGGTGCCACATTCAACAGGTTGCAGGCAGCACTGTTAGCAAAATGAAACACTCGACTAGTTTGTTTTACATCGTACCACAGGAACAGGAAATATGTCGGAAAGCACGGACAGGACACGTGGGTTGACAGTAATTGCAGGTTCTAGCCACACTAAAGAGTGTAATCTGACTGCAGGGCTAAAAGGATAACTGATTGCTTTTTAACAAGGTGATTATTGAACAGTTGGCTGGTTTACAGCTCACCTGACTCCCAGCTGCCACCGGGGAACACCTGTCAGGAAGTAGTTACATGTCTCCCTTTGACATCAAGGACAGGTGCTTCCTCCCTGGTCCTGTTGTAGTCCAGGTAGCCTCCAGGTGATTTTATTTTTTGTAATATGATATCCTAATTCATGCTCAATAACACAGGTAGACAAATCTACCAAAAATAAGTCAGGTCCTCTGGACAGATTAAAAAATATAAAAATTAAAAAAAAAATGTTGAAATGTTTTGCCTTTAATCCAAAAGACTTCATCAGTCTGACGAGCTGCAACAATCTCAGTCTTATAAACAGCACCATCTCACAGTGGACCAAGCAGTTTGATGGTTGATCAATAACCTGATTGATCCACCATGAGAAGGTGCTGTTTATAAGACTGAGTTTGTTGCAGCTCCTCAGACTGAAGAAGTATTTGGGATTAAATATGAAACATTTCAACAAGTTTATTAATTAATTAATTGTATTTTAATACATCCAGAGGACCTGACTTAACTTTGTTAGATGTAAAGTAGCACAGGAGCTTTTTTTTTTTTTTTCCCCACCCAAACTAAAAAGACATTTCAGTAGAAAATTAAAAGAACTGAAACACTGTATTTATTATTATTTTAAATCCAAGTATAATTTGACGTCGACTGTTTTTACACTGCTAGCATCCTTCTGAGTTCTCATCTCCTTAAACCATTCTGTCATGCTACCAGACCCATAATGAAATCCTCACATGTCTAGCTAAGTTTAAATAAGGCTATGTGTCCGAGGGGCAAACAGGTAATGCTAATCTGCTTTAGTACATCTCTCAAAATCCTGTTGTCCATGTGAATTATGTTTTTTGGCAACAGAGGACGCACCCAGCAGGACCAAGTCCATCTACTATCAGTCTCCATCCCACCTGGAAGCTCCCATTATTCTTTCAGAACCAGAACCCGATATTCTTACTGATCTAGTGGTTTTCTTATCAGGTGAAACAGCTCAGGTCAGATCAGGTCTGATTGTTCGGCCCTCCTGGGGGTTATAAGAAGTGTGACTGTAACAAATCCAGCTGTAACGTTTCCAACCTCACTTTAAAATGTAACATTTTCTAAAACAAACAGCTCTTCCATGGAGGTCTCTGTTTCTGCTTCTGAACAAACATCTTGAAGTTGGCAGCCATTCACTAATTATATTATTCACAAATGTTGACTTTGAGGATACAACCAATTATGTATTTTTAATGCTACTTTATTTTTTTTTCTGTCTTCTAGACTTTACTGTTAATAGCTTTTAGTTTTATCACTACACAAAACCAAACCTTAACTTGGACAGGAAAGGTGGGTAAACATATGGAATATTGGATTTGTATTAATGAGAAAACATTTACAAAGACCAAGTAGAGTTTTAGCAGAACATATTTGTTGATAATTAAAAGTATTATGTTCTTTAAACCTATTGAACTAATAATTCAAAATGTGACATTGCCATTATTTTACATTGTCCTTGCGATAATGAATTCCTTATATTTCATTAATATATTTTATTTAATATTACATTTTATTATATTAGTTTCACATTTTAATTTTCTCTTATTTTGTCTTATTGACTAAGTTAGGAAACAACTGGACATGAAATTCTTTATCATCTCTCTCAGCCTCTTCTCACTCGGCTGCATGCTCCAGTGAGAGATGAAGATCAACAGGACCACATCATCTGCAAAGAGCAGAGATGAATCCTGACACCTCCAAACGGGAATCCCTCCGCCCCCTGGCTGCACCGAGAAATTCTGTCCATGAAAGTTATGAACAGAATTGGTGACAACAGTCGGCTGTGGCAAAGTCCAAATCCCACCCTGAAGGGGTCTGAATTATTGCCGGCAATGTGAACCAAACTCTTGCATCACTTGTTTAGGGACTGAACAACCTGTAACAACGAGCCCCCGGTCCCATCGCAGCTGAGTGTGAAGTAGCTGAGATGAGAATCAGCACCTCCAAATCTGAGGTCATGGTCCTCAACCAGAAAACGGTGGATTGTTCTTTTCAGGTCAAGGGTGAGGTTCTGTCTCAAGTGGAGGAGTTCAAGTATCTCAGGGTTTTGTTCACGAGTGAGGGAAGAATGGAGCGTGAGATTGACACACAGCTTGGTGCAGCATCTGCAGTATTGTGGACTCTGTGCCGGTCCGTTGTGGTGAAGACGGAGCTGAGCTGTAAGACAAAGTTCTCTGTTTACTTGTCAGTCTACGTTCCTCCCCTCACCTCTGGTAGAGACTGAAAGAATGAGATCGTGGATCCAGAAGGTTGAAATGAGTTTCCTCTGCAGAGTAGCTGAACTCTCCCTTAGAGACAGGGTGAGAAGTTCAGTTATCAGGAGAGACTCAGAGGAGAACTGCTACTCCTCTACAACGAGAGGAGCCAGTTGAGGTGGTTCATCTGGTAAGGATGCTCACTGGGAACCTCCCTAGGGAGGTGCTTCATGCATGTCTGACTGGGAGGAGACCCCGGGGAAGACCCAGGACACACCAGAGAGACTAAGTCTCTCAGCTGGTCTGGGAACACCTTGGAGTCCTCCCAGAAGATCTGGAAGTGGAAAGAGATGTCTGGACCTCCCTGCTCAAGATGTAACCTGAGACCAGAGTCCAGAACCAGATGATGGATGGATGAGCTAAAGTTTGGTGTGGTAGTATCCAAGTCATCTCCAGAAAATACTTTGAGGGTCAACAGATCGTACAAACTCTTGGATTTAATTGAATCATGGTTCTTGTATTTATTACCATGTTTCCAGACACAAGTTATACAGAATTTATTTTAAACTTAAGTGGCCAATAATATGGAAATAAAAACTTTTTCCCCAATAATCACTACTTTCTGTAAAATATCAATAACAATAATATTTAAAACACTAATAATAATAAAACTAACTTTAATCTTAAGTTTAGGGGAAAATGTTACCAGTCTTGTTTTTTTTTTTAAACATTGTTAAGTCTAAAGTTTAGATACAGTTTTAAACATTTAACAACAAAAACAATGTCCTAAACTGTGTTTAATGTATTTTGTACAAATTTTTAACAAATTACTTTTTTAAACAAATGTTAGGTGTAGAATTAAATTTGTATTCAGCTTAAATTAAGACTAACAACAAAAAAAGTTGAAAATACAAATAATTTGTGATTATGTTTTTATCTACATATCAACTAAATGTAGCACAACTAATTAAACTAATAATTACTAATAATAATTAACTTTGCAACAAGCCACATCTGTGACAACTAATATGTTTGTTTATTGCTGGTGCATTACGTGGCCGTATCATGTATGATACAGTATCTGTGTATCTGCCTGACCATCATAATTCATCTCAATGTCAATAACCTGTGTAGTTTGTTAGTTATGCGCAATATATATTCCATACGTTTTATTTATAGAGCACTTAAAACAGCAACAAGGCCAACCAAAGTGCTGTACAAACAAACAAGCAAACAAACAAACAGGCAACACACATAGGCAACATACAAAATGAAGTAAAAAACAGAATATAGACATAAAAACATCACAAATAATAAATATAACAACTAACCTGTGTAAAGCAAACAGGTTCAAACTCAGATCATCTGGTGTTGAAAGCTACGGAATAGTAGTAAGTAGGGGTGCACCGATTGCAGTTTTTTGGCCGATCGCCGATCACCGATTTCTACAAAGTCTGACCAGCCGATTCCGAT
>JARVLU010001586.1:33218116-33228277 GCA_031762415.1 Simpsonichthys santanae
TATATACTGTATATATATATATATATATTAGTATATATATATATTTTTTCTTTTGGCTCCTCCCCTTGTTTTTACTTTACTTACTTTACTTGAGACTCAGCAGTTCACCTGCTGCTGAAGAAGTGTGTCCTGCTCAGAAACCATAAAAACACCAGCGCAGCGCCCGTCTGTGATTCCTGCAAAGTTTCTCCAAACAACAACAACTAAGTGTCAGGTGAAGAAATCAGGCTTCAGGTTCTTGAAGAAGAAAGAACTGGATGTTCAGATCGTTCTGTAGCGTTACATGTCTCTTTCATCATCACCTGAACAAAAGGAATTTGCTGATCTGTTCATTTTTGCTGTCGTTTCTTTAAATGTCGTCCTGACCTGAGGTGAGAAGCTTTTCCTGCATCATCATCATCATCATCATCCGTCTGAGTCTGTTTGACAGAAACTCCAGACGAGGAACTGAACGTGATGAGATGACCTCGTCTCCGCCTGCGAGTCAAAACTTTTAGCAAAACAAGTTTCTGTTCACCGAGACGCTGGACGTTCTTACAAAATCATTTATTTTATATTTTTACTCTCTGATGTCCTCTTTCCATTTCATCCTGTTTCTTTTCTCTCTGGTGGATCTGGTTGATCTGGTTGATCGTTACTAATCCCAGATATACTGGTTTACTGGAGTCATTGCTCACTTTTCTGTCCATCCTGCTGCATTTCCTCATCTTTTCTTTGTTTTGTCCCTTTGGTCGAGGTCAGCTGCTTCTCTGTGGGGTTTTCCATCAGGCCCGTGGAGCGAGGCTGGAAGTGTGGCTCCTGCTGACCTTCTGGAGGAACCTCTCAGCTGTCCACGCTCCCTCCTCCTACGTCCTCCTCATCTTTTTACATCATCATTTCCAGGTTGGATCGTTCCAGCGCTCCTCTTGGTCTGTCCTCAAGTTGCTTCCTCTTTTTTTCCAACTGGTTCCTTTTCTCGTTCTCGCAGCAACATTTTCATATGAATTTGACTCTGTCTTGTTTATCTAATGAAATATGTGTTTAAATTTATATTTGCACAGCAAAGGTTATTATGTGCAGTTTATAGTTTCACAGATCAGGTCTAATCTTTGGTGATGCTTGGTTTGTGGGAATTCCTGAAGGACTTGATCCATCCGCACCTTTGTGTTTTAGTGACTTTTGTTTTTCTTCCAATGGTTTTATTCTCTTTTTTTTTTTTTTTTTTTCTTCTTTTTTTTTCAATTCTGTAGCTTGTTTCAATTGGACTCATGGAAATACATTTGCTTTTCTGGGTAAAATTAATAACCGTATGTGGGATGAATTAGAAATTTTATGTGAAAATAAAAGCAGCCTTTTATTCAGGGATACACTGAATAATTGTGTGATGGAGCACAACTCCCCAGGGAATTCAGAAAAAAATATATATTTATTTGACTGAATTTGAAAGGTTTGTAAGTGTGTTTTTAGACCCACAAATCAATTGAGTTCTGCCTCAGGTGCTTTACCTGACCAGGTGACCTGCAGAGAAAACACACAGCATCGCAGCTGAAGAGGGGCACATCTGGAGCTTCTTTCCTCTCTAAGTTTAGTTTGTGTGTCCAGAGTAACTTTTACAGCCGCTGAGGAACCTGGAGTTAATGAAAAATCCAGCAGTTAGCTTCCAGAGTCAGACAAATACAACCGCAGCTCCAAAGAAAGTTGGAACTTTGTGTCAAATGTAAATTAAAACAAAATGGAATTACCTGAAAAAGAAAAAAAAAACATATTTCATTGACAGTGGAGCTCAGCAAACATGTCAAATGTAACAGGTTTTGAGACAATGAATTCATTTTGAAATTGATGACAACACATATCAATAAAATTGTTCCAGGTCCCCTCTGTTAACCCCCCACCCCCCAAACACCAGTTTGTTAACATCTGAGGAGACAGTTGTTGGAGTTTTGAAAGGTTCTGCATTCTTCTAGTTTTCATCGGTTCTTTCCAGACATGAAAGCTGCTCATGCCAGAGATACTAATGCACCCCCATACCATCAGTGAGGAAGGCATTAGGCGCTGATAGTAGACCAGGTTGTCCCTCTGCTCTTTAGGTTGTGGTGTCTGTGTTAAAAAAAATAGATTTTGATACATTTGACCACAACGTAGTTTTCCTCTTTGTCTCAGTCCATTTTAAACGAGCGTTGGTCCCAACAGGACGGCAGCGTTTCTAAATATTGTTCACTTCTTTGCACGATAGAGCTTTAAGCAGCATTTTGTGATGGCACAGTGCACTGTGTTTACAGACATCGATTTGTGGAAGCGTTCCTCAGCTCATGCACTGATGTTCTGCGCCTCAGACTATTTATTTAGAAGGTTTCAGACGGTATTTGACATTTAGCTATTTACAGATAACCCACTTTTTTTATTAAATGATACTCTCAGCACTTCTGCCTGATAAAAACACATTTCTGTGGTAAAAACCAAAAACATGTTTCAAATGTCTAAATATCTAAACACACAAAACTCTAAAAACACACAGTTCAACATTTATGTTTTTAGATGGTTATTCTTAAATCAGCTGTTTTTTGTTGGTGCATTAAATGATCAAAGGAAATTATTATAGGAAATTAATAAGTTATTTTACAGTTACAATTCTGAATTTAAGTGTAAGATTTTTGAAGCTGAACATAAATTATAGATTTTGTAATGAAGACTGATGTATTTGTTTTGTCATTCTGTATTTTTAAAGCCTTCGTCTCAGGTATGCAGTCCTTGTACATTCAGGGAAGTGAGAGCGCTGCGGTCAGAATGTTTTGGCTCAGGCGGTCCTGCCACATATCCAGATGCCAGGGCTGGGGAGTCATATTTTTGGCAGCGGCTCAGCAGCAGACAGCTGGCTGACAGCGGCACTCGGAGACTTTAACCTGCCCAGACAGTTCTCCTCACCTGGGGCTTCAACAAAGCCGCTGCTCCGCTGCAGGCACACATGCAGATGTACTTTGCATACTGCATCAATGCACTTTGTTTTTATATTCACTACAGACATTCTGCATAAAAAAAGGTGAACATGCATCACATTAGCAGTTAGTTTTGCATGAGTAAACATATAATGGTCTCTGGGCTGCAACTATTTGACGTATGATATTTGAAAAAGGGTCTCCAGGGTGGTGCTCATCTTCATCACGGTGGATCAGAGGTGCACAGTTCAGTGAGAGTCGCTGAAGTTGTCCTAAAGTCATTTGAGTTTTGTTGTGTGTCCCCAAACTATCTCATGAGAGCTAAAGGTATTTTGACTTCTGCACGGTAGATCTCTGACAGAAAACATCAGAGAGAAATGTCCAGGTCTAAAAACCAATTAAATATCACATTTAATGGAATACCCAGAGAATATGGACTGAGAGAACAGACTCCAAGACTTGTAAGAATCAAAGATGCTTTATTTACAATGAATGAAATCTGAACAACAGGGGAACCTGGGAAACAAGGAGAGGAGTCAAGATGATGGAGATCAAAGAAAAGTAAGTACAGTACTGTATTTTCCGCCGTACACGTCGCTCCACCCTATAAGTCGCATCAGTCTATATTTGTCTAGTAAAGTGAAAAAAATCTATAAGTACATTGCATCTAATATGCGTCTCCGCTGACAACCCGGAAATGTGGGCCGGTGTTGTGCCAGAAATCAATGGGCTGCCAAATGACGGTCGCGGGAGCGTGCACAGGAGACTTTAACAAGAAATTAACAAGATTAACACTGAAAAACAATTATTTGTTTGCTCGAAATTATAGTATATGTGTGTCTCTGTCTAAGGTTTGCTTAATAAATGCACTTTAATGGTCAAATTAACTGCATTTCACCAGAGCGGCACTGTTGGTTTGACGATAGGTCCAAGCATTGAGCAGAACAAAGGTGGGGAATATGGCAAGCTGATTGTGTCACTAATAGTTGGTGAATGTTCTCTGTCATCCAGGACTTGATAAATTCAAAAAAGTTCAAGAAAATATGTTAAATAAATAACATAAATATGTTTTCAGTCAGAATGAATGAAAACGGTCATATCTCAACCAAAAAATGGTTTATAAATATGGGAAAAATCCATAAATATGTTGGTTTGGCGTATAAGTTGCAGGCATGTAAATTATGCAAAAAACGTGCAGCCTATAAGGTGGAAAATACGGTAGTAGGTGGTTTATGTCTTACAGATAGCTGAGGGAGTAAGAGCATGGAGAGAAGAGCAGAGGGTTCCAGTGGGTCCAGTCAAAAGAAAAGGTTTGTAAACTCAATCATCCAGGTAAAGAAACTGGTCCAGATGACATGATTTAACCATTTTTGTTGTCCAGTGCAAGGTTGGAGAGCACAACAGGTGAGAAGAGGCAGTTGGTGGCAAGTGGTTGGAAGGTGATGGAACAGCTGAGGTAAGTTGGACTAAAGGTTGAAAAAATAAATTAATAAAGTTTGAATCAGTCACAAAGCGGTCTCAAGGTTTCACATGAGAGTCCAGGAACAGATGATTCTCAGGAAGCAGAAACACACAGAGAACATAAGGTGATGGGTGATGTTCCTCCTGAGTCCAGTCTCTGCTGGGACTTTTTCAGCAGCTCAGAGGTGCTCAGGCTCCAGGTCAGAGTCCCCTCAATATGGACTCCCATTTTCATTTTCCTGAAGTCACTGATCAGCTCCTTAGTCTTTTAGTGCCGTTGGTGTCAGTTACTTCTTACATTTATTCTTTCTGGTTGAATATGGAATCACAGTTCCATTGCAGATTCTTCATAGGGGCTGAGATGGTGTCGAGGTAGGACAGACGACTTGGGACCAGAAAGACACAGTTCGATTCCCAGCCATTCCCACATGTCGTGATGTCCAGACACCCATAGTTGCTCCTCGGGGACTTGCAGAGCTGCTCGCTGCTCCACCTGGGTGCATCTCAGGTGTGATGGGTTAAATGCAGAGACTAATTTTGCCATTGTATGGGAACACATAGCACTTATTATTCTTTTATTATATTATCTTATCGTACCGTAGCTGCTGCCTGACAAAAGCAACAACCTGCCGATATGTTTCTTTTTATTTTAGCCTGGAATGAGACAGCAGCATCCTGTAATGTGGACAATTTGCTGGAGCTGGTTTTGCTTTTTCTGCTGCTGATCTTCAACCTTAAGCTGCTTTAGTTTAGATTTTTGCCCAATCCACATCGCTCGGGATCAGTGTCAGCGAACCACCCCGAGCGCGGTGTAAAACAATTCCAGCGCTGACAGATTTCTATTGAGAACGCTTGTAAGGTTTCATCTCCTGACTTGCAAACAGATATTTCTCATAATTAGATGTGATGTGTTACAGACTGACAGACGGATAACAGATACGACCAGGCAGGCGCCCAGGTAGACAAGCAGGAACACAGACTGGCACCTCCGCGCTACTAAACACCATCTGCTCGACGGACACGGAGAAATTTGGCTTTAAATAAGCAAAACTCTTTGTTCTGTTTGATGTGAAAACATGTCTGACACAAATGCTATTCAGGAGTGCTGATCTTACACAAAATAACTTTTAAACCAACAAAATAATAATAACCTGGGGAGTCCAACCCACTGCTGAACTGTGTATTCTTTCATTTGGAACAAAATGTGAGACAATCTGCAGAATGTCTCAAAGTCTCTTTCTGTGAGGAGGATTTGAAGCAGCACATGTTGCACACTGCATCAGAAACAAATTGCAACCAACACAGCTGTACATTAATATTATCCAACCACAGAAACATGTCCAAACAACCTTTGTAACAGTTTTTAAAATGTTACTTAAAGTTATTTGGAAAGCTTTTCACCGAACGTGCTCTTTGAACGTGAGGGAGGTTTTGTTTTAATTTTATTCAGGGACATGTTGTGAGGTCAGATGGCTGATAAAAATTAATTTAATAACTTTTGGTTCCAGTCAGTCTCAAATGTTGCGTTTTAGAAAATACACAGAACGTTACAAACACATGCTCTCCTCACTGGACACACATTTTTGTTGGGGTTTTGGGTTATAATGCAAAATTTTCAAGTGTCCAAAAACAAGTATTCATTTTTTTTGTTCTTGCACAGCCATTCAAAAAGTCTAACATATAAAATATTGACATTAACCCCTTTTTCACAAAACATCCAGACAGGCCTGAAACTCCCTCCACTGCAGTGCGGTCGTCCTAAAAAGCTGCAGCAGAGCTGTGGAGATGATCACGCCATGTTCTGTTCCAACAAACGCTGCTGCTGGAACTTCACTGGTTTCATGATGCACATCGTCTTGGCAGCCATTTTCACAATTATACTGTGAAAAAGGACAAACTGCACAAGAATATAAATAAATAAATAAATAAATAAATAAATAAATAAATAAATAAATAAATAAATAAATACAGTAAATAAAAAACTTCCCAGGATGAAAAGTGAAACAGCTTCATCTACAGAAGACAAGTCCAGTTGCTTTTGTTCATTCACAATCTTACTCACCGTGTCCAAGATGAGTGAGATTCTAGAACCAGCTGATGACAGAAACCTTCATCAGTTTGTCTTCTACACCTTCAGCCAATGATCTCGTCTTTAAGAGTCACCAGAATAAAAAACATGCATCAGTATATTTACATCTGACACTAAGTGGGTTCACATTTGACGTGTAAATCGCTTTAAGTTCAAACTGTTTGAGCCCAGGTCCAGGAACGTTGGTTAAATGTTCAAGCATCGCTCCCAATGTGTCGAGTTTTGGAGTCTGAGTCCGTTCCTGTGACTCCCCTCCAAACACGGGAGACCGTTATCTCCCTTTAATTACATCAGGCACAGAACCTCCCAGAATATTAGCTGAAATGAAGAGGAATGTGCAGCGGTCTCAGCCCGACCACCGTGGTATTGTCTAAACGTCTGAATGCTGTGTTTGTTTCAGATTGTTTGTTGTAAACCAGAAACTTTAGTCTTTCTCAGGGAAGAAGAGCATCGGTCACAGCAGGCTGTGAGATATCTGCTGCTGCAGATCCAGATGTTTATACGATCAGCTAAACACACATATAAAGTTTCAAGACAGGGAGGAGGGCATGTGACAGGCTGTCTTATAGAGGTCTTCAGGAGTTTATCCCACATCAGCAGATTTATTTACAAAGGTAACACAGTAAACCTTCGTAAAATACTCATTTTTATTATATCATGCTACAGTAAAGTAAATCATTAAGTACTTGCTGCCTGCATACAAACAATGGAACTGCATTCACTACTTTCCATTTACCCTGTGGTAAAAATACAGCTAAATATACACTTAGATGTATTTTTACCACAGGATTTATAGAGAATGATAAGACTGAGGTCTCAGATCTGTCATATTATCAATAAATCTGGTTAAGGTTTTATTACATCTGTAAAAGCACAAACAAAGTAAGTTGTGATTTGTAACAAAACCACACATGCACATTTTTCCCTAAGTCCACAGAACAGAAACATTTTAACACCAGTTGACTCATTAGGTTGACTTGCACTAAAATGATGTGTTTAGTTGCAAAAATGAGAATTGAAACAGTGGTCCTTGTTTTATTTGATGAATAAGCCAAATATGGGCTGGACGCTTAATTAGCAGAGTTACCGTATTTTCTAGCGTATAAGTTGCAGTTTTTTTTGCATAGATTTCTCAGTCCTGTGACTTATATTTGTTTTTATTTTCCATATTCCTAATGTAATTTTTGACTGACACTTTAAATTTAGAAGAACTTCAACAGCAAATCCTCCCATGCACACTCGTTTCACTCAGCTGGTGCAGGCGGAGGAATGCTGGAGAGCTCATAGCTCCATTTGCGATGGATGGATGGATGGATGGATGGATGGATGGATGGATGGATGGATGGATGGATGGATGGATGGAAGAATTGATGGAAGAATGGATGGAAGAATCAATGGATGGATGGATGGATGGATGGATGGATGGATGGATGGATGGATGGATGGATGGATGGATGGATGGATGGATGGATGATGGTTCACCTGTGACAGCTCATGCTCACCTGTCCGGTGTAGGCAAAATCCAAAGCATGTTTTAGTCCAACGCTGGTCACTCCTTGCAGCGTCACCTCGTCCGCCTCACTCTCCACCATACACAGACTGAACATGGCCTGACGACACAGTCAAAACACTGAGGTCAGCTGAGGTAGCACTGCATCAAGTGTTTTTTAAAACAGGCTAAAACAAACTTTTACTTCTAATTTGACAGAAACATACCAAGCTTAGTTACAATGAACGTCAGTGGAAGACCAGATGTGCACTCTTTGTATTCTGAGAGCATTTGAAAGAAACTAGAAAGTTCCTGGAGAAACTTAGACAAGGACTACCTTGTGACAGCCATTTTAGGGTTCCACCAGGTGTTTTGTATGAGAAAAATTGTGTCCTTCTTTGCAAGTTACATTGCCATGGTAACGTGAAACATCAGTAAAAGTAATAGCACACATGATGCTAAGCCGGTCGTTCTGCTATAACATTTGTGGGGGTACACATTGTGGTTTGGGCCGCATTAAAGTTGACAGAAGTGTACGACAAAGTTAAGAAACCTTGTATGGTGGATAATAACAGGGCTGCCTTTCCCAACTATTAATCTTATAGTAATGACAGTAAAATAAGGCAAAAAAAAAAAAAAAAGGCAAATGTTTTATGTGTAAATTGACTAAAAATGTAAAAATTGTAAACTAAACAAGTTTGCTTGCATAAAGTGTTGTGAAGTTTGAAACATAAAAGTTGAACATGCATTAATAAACTCCAAAACTTATTAAAAAAAAGTAAAATGTACAGTTGTGTAAAGAGCATTAATGAATTCAAAACACCAATTCAGTTAACTTTTTTGTGACCTGTTTAACAATGGAAAGATGTTTTAAGTATAAAGTATGGCTGAAATATAGAGCTCCAAAAAGGCCTGGATTTTCTAACTTGTTTTACCAAAATACTGAGGTGTTTTTTTTTTTTGTTTTTTTTTTTTTTTAACAGTATTCTGTCCATGTGATACAATTTAGTGCTAACAAAAAGTATAATACAATTCCTGATGTTTTCAGCATGTTCCTGAATTTTCATATGGGTTGTCATAGAGCTGCATGAGGAGATGTACCAAATTAAAATTTGTGTTTAAAACAAAAGAATTGTGGGTGAATACAGGTAATAAAAGATGAAGCCTAAATGCTTGTGCACTGGCATCCTTACAGAAGTATCTAAGTGGGCTGTGACTATGTGGCAAACAGCATCTATGAGGGAGTCTCCAGAACGTCTTGTAACATTTGTAGAAGTTCTCGCTTGAACTGCAAAAACTTGTAGCATCCCGAAATGAATTTTGAACATACTTAATAAATCTTTGCCACAAATGTTCTCACTAAATAAATAGTGACAGATTTGTCACAGGGCAACATGGACCCTTGTCAATTTTGTTACCAACCCATCCCAAGAGCGATAAGAGCTGTATTTTGACACCTGTACAAAAGTCCTCCTTTGACAGAAAACCTGTTCAGGTGTAAAAACTAAGCTGTTGATAAAAACAGATTTTTTTTAAATCTCATCCAGCAAACACTCCAGCAAACTAAATCATAAATACAGGGGCGGCTGCCAAAATGAGTAAATGTGGACAGTAAAATAAAATGCATGGCCTAAATACTGCTTTGTAAGCTGTGCACGCAAAAATAAGCTCTGAATTTCACAAACTGGCAAAGCAAAACACGGCTGCACTGCTTCTCGGTCACAAACACTCATAAATCAGTGAGATGGCACCTGAAAATAGGCCCATTTATGGAAACATTGAGTAAAATTTGAGATGCCAATTAGACTCCAACCATCTAAGCCCAGTGAGATACTTTAAAGGAAAAACCTGCATCACAAGATGTCCCAACCACAGGCCTTGATGCTGCAACTGACCAGCTTTGTTCTTCCATTCTTTAATGTTGATGCTGCTGTAGGTTCACCATGTCATATATGAGTTTCAAGCACTGACACATTGAATAGTTGGTTTAAAATGTGAGTATGAGTGAAACCCAGAATAAACCTAGCAGACATGACATTGTAGATGTTCTGCATCAATTCATTAACCTGAACCCTGGATGACAGCAGAGACAAACAGTACAATCATTACTTTGTGTTACACCTCTCTGTCCCATCCTGACACACACACACACACACACACACACACACACACACACACACACACACACACACACACACACACACACACAC
>JARVLU010001586.1:33256033-33269664 GCA_031762415.1 Simpsonichthys santanae
ACAGATCAACAACTGTGTACGAAAATAACAAACATACACAATCCAGTTTAACAGAGTGAGCATGCATCAGGATATTCTGTGGGGTATTTTTTATAAAGACAAAAATTTTACAATTCTTGTGTTTAGTAGAACCCATGTGCAGTAGAGCTGTTTGTCATTTCTGACCTGGGCCCAAAGCCCGACCCGGCCATATTAATGTGTTTAATGTGTGCACAGTCTGGGTCAGTGTTGGGCTTTTAATTGTGTTAGCGGACACACATGGCTGGCAATCCAATTATATGGCAACGTAGCTTGCCATACTATCACCAGCCACAAGCGGCCATTTCACCATGAGCTGACTGGCCTTGAAAGAGGTAAAATAAAGTTCAGTTAAGCTTCAGATGGGACTATACATCCAGGCAGCGATCCATCCAAACCGGAGTACCCAGAGAAAACCATTGCATGCACGGAGAGAACATGCAAACCCCAGAAAGGTTCTGGGCCAGGATTTGAACTGGCAACCTTCTCATTGAGAGGTGGCAGATCTACCAACTGCGTCACCTTGCCGCCCTGTTTTCTGTCATTATTATCACTGTCATGAAAATGGTGATCATGTAATCATTGTGTGTGTGTGTGTGGGGGGGGGGGGGGGTGTCAACACTGGAGGGATTTATTTAAATAACTGTTTTAATTTTGTCAGTTTTACAGATATTAAGGTTTAAAAAAAATGGCGTGGACGTAGCTAAGACTCATCCTCAACACTTATTATGCCAAATCTTTGTTTTTAAACTTGAGCATGCAGCGTGCCAACAGAGCTGCCTTTTTTTTAAATACTACTTTCATTTTTTCAGTTTACTGATACTTTCTCAGCACTTATACACACAAATGTGTTAATAAATTACAAAAGTAATAGTTTTAGTTACCCATGAGCTCCACGAAGACAAACGTTTGAGTTTGTTTCAGAATAAATTAAAATAATCTGAATTCGAACCTCCAGCCATTCTGACAAAAAGCACTAAATCTTCATGCACAACAACTCAAAATCTTGGAGAATCGAAGAACGAGCCGCAGCCGCTTGCGTTCATGAACGTCTTTCTGCTGTTGCTGTTTTGTGGCTTAACATAAAGAAACACGAATCAGTTTGTCTTCTCCATATTCCATCATCCACCAAGAGCCCAGGATGCTGTGGAACCACATCTTTTGAAGTGACCGTGTCAGACTGTATTTTTTGTTTTCCTGCAATGTAAACACTAATTTAAATCCCTAAATCTTTGTGCAGCCTCTACTTTAGAGGGCCACAACACACAGCGTTACCACAGAAACTAAACGGTTACCTTCAGTTTGCAGAGATTAGTGGGTTGCTGTCTGGACAGGATGAGACTTTTGTTCGCCGTACGGTATAAAAGGCTTTATGTACTTAGGGCTGTGTCTCTAAATTTGGAGCGTCTGTGCCATGAGTGCTCAGGGCCCTCTGACAGAAGGGAAAGGAGTTTTTTCTCAGTGTCGGCATCCGTGACCTTCAGAGTCGAGTTCAGGGGGTGAAACGCTTTGCACTGAAAATGAAATTCCACAAAATGGGCCCATGTATAAAATGACAGCGGAAACTACAGAAAATCTTGTTTGTGTCTCTTTTAAGTTAAAAAGAATTAAACGTTATCTGTCAAAACAATATGTTCATTGTAAAGTTAAAATAAAATCACAGTTGTTTAAATGTTCTGGCTGGGAAAAGTTCTGAAATAGGAATTGCTTGATTGCAATCAGGTTATATTACCTCGCTGGTTTGCAGACTAAATGCCAAACAGCCACTCAGATTGACATTTGAAAAGGCGTCTGGGTGTTTGCCTCCATTTCTCCTTGAGTTAGTTAGCCTTTGACAGCGTTATCTCACAAACGAGGGCTCTTGCAGCAGCGATCCTTGTCCACCGCCGCACTAAATGCACCTGTTGTCAGACTTATTTGAGGTGAGACGAGGTTAATTACGCTCTGGTCCGTGCTTTATCGTCGCTGAGTGACGAAGCTGAAGTTTGTGCAGGGGTGCACCTGCAGGGGCTGCAGGAATGCCATTCACAAGATATAACGCTCTCAGAGAGATAACTGCGTGTTCACAAATCCAATTTCCTCCCACCTCCGTAATAATCATTTACTTCAAGTTAATTTAAACTCTTTGCAGCGTGTCATCACATTAAGAATAAATTATCTAAATTTAAAAGGACAATATAAATCATTCTTGAATGATCAGATGTTATTGGCAATTCTCATCCCTTGTGTGGAGTATTTTTTGAGTAGTCAGTATTTCACCCACATGTGATCTTAATTTAGAGAAACCCTCATTGTACAATCAAGCCAAAGAAAAACGGTAAGATTTATGTATGAACCATAGTTTTTGTCTTTCAAAGTGTTGCTGCATGTGCCATCAGCCATACCTCACAACTTTGTCAGTCTAATCCCAGAACAACAACAACAACTAGTTAAATGGAGTGATGACAAATGTAAAAAATAAAACACTTTTCTTTGGGAGGTAACGAAACATCTGGTTAAAAAAATGTCTGTTTAAAACAACTCCTGGTGGACTCAGCTGAATGTTTTTGCAGCCGCAGTATGCACAAAGAGTTTGGTTGAAAAACGAGCAACAGTGTAAACACCTGTCTCGTGCAAAAGTGAAGTTGCATATCACCTCCAATGAATCAATCAACTAATCAATCCATCAATCAAAATAACTTTATTGTGCACAGCGTTTCACGAGATGGAGATTTATCTTTGACATCTGGCTCATACATACAAAAACAACACGAGTTATAAATGTCATAAAAACTTTAAAAAGCTTTGCTAATAACACCAATTCTAAAATGTGATACATTAAAAACTTGTTCCTGTCTCTGGTTAGGACGTTCCCGTACCATGAGACGATATTAAAGGAAACAACACTTTCACCAACTGCAAGGCATTTCTGCCAGCATTAAAGCTCCTTGTATAGAAGGTGGAGACGGTGTCTGGCTGTTTTGTTAACACAGTCAGTGTTGGGGTCAAAGGTCAGCTTGTTATCAATTATTGTTCCGAGGTATTTAAATTCAGTCACCTGCTCGACTTCCTGTCCTTTTTATAACAGAAGGTCTGAGCAGGCAGAGAGCCGTCAATGAGCTGGGAGTAGGAAGGGCTGTTGGAGGATTTCAGACCAGCAACTCGGACCAGATCATCAGCAATACTTAATTAATGTGACATCGTTGTTGTTATGGCACAACTCATTTATCCATAATGAAAATAAAAGTGGCAATAACACACAACCCTGTGGAACACCAGTGTTCAAAACCCTGCAGTCAGATAGAGTGTTATCAACATAGATTTGTTCACGTCACATTAAAAACAAATTTAAAAATCCCTTTATACAGCACTAAATGTGTTGGTTTGTGTTGTGTATAGCTGAATAAACTTTGTGTTTAGCTGACTGACCTCCTTACACCCACCTTCTGCTCTTTACGCCGCCCCTCCTCCCTCCCACACTACCCATGATTACCCTAATATTTCACTGGTGTCCGTTTGGGCCAGGTGAGGTAACTCTCAGTTTACTGAGAGCCTCTGTGGCCGAGTGAGTCTGCCTTTTGTGTTCAGGCTACTCATAACACGAGAACACAAATGTGCAGCGCATGCCTCAACTCTTTGGGGACAAAATCAAAAAGTAAATTATTACATTTAGGATAATGATTTGGAGTAAACTCAGAGTTTTGGAAAAGGTTTAGGGTCAGGCAAATAGTGGTTATGGTTTAGGTTAGATAAGGGGGTCTAGAGACTGGGAGTTCTCAGAACTGACATTCTTGGATTTTCAGAAAGGAGGTTGAACAAGAAGTAGAGATTATAATGAGTGCTGGCAGGAAGTGTAAATTAATTTACTGGTATTTTTTATTTTATTTTGCAAATATGAACAAGAATGTTAATCTGTGTTTGTTAGAAACAGATCAGGATGGTTAGTTTAAGAGAGAAGGTGGAGGTCCCTGCCAGGTTTAATCTGGGTCAAAGTTAACTCGTCACCTTCGTGTGGAATCTGTCGAGCCTCCAGGTACAAACACATGTATGGACTCTGCCTACAGATCATTGCTCTCTTTATGTAAAGGTGGAGTGGGGAAACGTTCTCACAATCAACTGTTTTAGACTCTTAATTCTTATTTAATCTAGATTTTGACGTGAATGTGGCAGATGTTATTTAAGGGACTAACGTGTAAATATTATGCAGAAACACTCGTGTGTGGTGTGTGTATATGAGAAAATGTGCTCTCGGCTGAATGTTTAGACGTTGTGCAGATGTGTGTTTGTGTGCGTGGGACGTCTAGTGTGTTTATTAACCTGTCTGTGGAAAAGAGCATGTCAGTGCAGTTTTTACCAAATGAGTCAATCTAGACCACTTAATCCCACCAGGAAGTAAAATTGAGCTGCACGTCATCCGAAACCCGCTGTAAATGGCTTTTCCAGTTTTGCTGTTCTGTGTATCCTGAGGTAAGAAGTTCAAGAGGTTGAGCAGCAGAATACAGAAAAGAAGAAGAAGAAAGTACAAGCTACAAAAAAAGAAGCAAAATGTGCCAAAGTCCCAACAGTCTGAGAAGCAGAGGGCACGGCCCGGCAGGACAGCAACTTGTCTATTTATCTCCTTTTCAAACATTTATATTCTTGACGTTAGAGCTTCAGGAGAACTCATCCTCCCAGATGTAAGACACTTGATGAAGTCTGGTAAGGACTTCAAAAGATTTAAATATTACTGTTACAATAAATGTAAATGGATCATAACTAAAATGTTTTTTTTGTCTACTAACATGAGCAGAAAGAAACACCTTGTGTTCATCAATTATAACAACAAACTAACCAGCTCATCGTTTCAACAAATGTTTTGTCTTGCTAATAAAACCTTTACATATAAAGTTAAATGGAATTCCTGAAAACACGCGTGTTCATTCTCTGCTCAACGGCTCGTTGTTTGGGTCTTCTGGCTGCAGTTGTTGTTATTTACAACAACCTCTACACAAACACACGATGATGATGATGATGATGATGATGATGATGATGATGATGATGATGATGATGTAAGCCGATTCTTTTATTGTAAACCAAATTATATTAGTAACCTTGAGTTTAGTTTGTCTTTGGAACATTTGTAAAGTTCCTTTTGAGTTTGACTGACAGTTTGACAGAAAGGCACTGTCTCTCACTGAATCATAAAATGATGTTGTAAACCACAGCATGATGATGTAGACCACAGCATGATGTAGACCACAGCATGATGATGTAGACCACAGCATGATGTTGTAGACCACAGCATGATGATGTAGACCACAGCATGATGTTGTAGACCAAAGCATGATGTTGTAGACCACAGCATGATGATGTAGACCACAGCATGATGTAGACCACAGCATGATGTTGTAGACCACAGCATGATGTAGACCACAGCATGATGTTGTAGACCACAGCATTATGTAGACCACAAATCTCAACACCATCAGTTTTAAATGGATTCTTTCATCTTCATGGTCTGGTCCCATCTTATCTGCAGGATCTTTTACAGCACATTTTTTTCATCTGGAACTCTGAGCTCAAACAACCAGATGTGATCGGTTTCTGTTCCTGTTTTATGGAATCATTTATTTCTCTTTAAGATCTGCTCTGATCTTAACTAACTATAAGAATATGTTAAAGACGCACTTCCACTCACTGGCCTTCATCTCAAGTAGAGCTTGATGACTTGATTTATTATCTATACTTTATTATGTTTTATTGTGTTTTACTACGTTGTGTTTATTACAGTCTTTTTTTAGAGATTTTTAGTTACATTAATTTATTATTATTGTTGTTGTTGTTGTTGTTGTTGTTGCATGCTGTACAACACTTTTGTGTACCCTTTGTTGTTTGTGAAGTACTTTATGAATACATTGACGTCATCGTCTGCTTTTCCATCACAGCACTGTAGCTACATGGAACGAGACTAAAGCCAACGCAGCAAGAAGCACCTGAGCTTTTACTGAATGTTTTCACATTCACATGAAGAACACAAGAATCGATTCATTTGTTTTATCTGTTTTTGCTGTCCGGGTCGCGAGTGACCCCGGGTCCTTCCCAGGTCTGCTGGTTCTGATCTCCAGAGGCAGGATAGCTCTCCCTCACACCTAGGGACAATTTAGAGCTACCAATTAACCAACATGCATGTTTTAGATCTGTGGGAGGAAACCGGAGTACCCGGAGAAAACTCTCATGTGCACGGGGAGCAGCAACAAAACAAGTAGCGTGAAAATAACTTGCTGCTTTGCTTCTAAAAGTTTCTTTTGAGTGCTGGGGTGTGTGACGACAGCCGCCACAAGGTCAATTTTTAACTCTAAATCTGTGAATTAGACCAAATCATGTCCATTCTTGTGTTTTCTAAGGTCAACCAGTTGTGGCGGCCATCTTGAATTGGGTTGATTCCAAAAGTTTTAATCAGTTACATCTAGAAATAATTTCTGAAGAGTTAAAACAGATCCCGCTACAGATTATTGAGATATTTCTGCTACAGACGGACAAACACATACATGACTGCCTGGCTTTCATAATGTGAGATGAAATTACTGAGAAAAGAAATTATTTTTAGCACAAAAAAAAAAAAACAACTGCTGCATATTGAATTCACAACTTAAATATGGTGAATAACGTGTTGGTCTGATTTGTGCAGATTGAAATGTGCCACCCTTGTGTGGAGCAGTTGGACTTTCGTTGGCTAAAAGGAAAAACAGCCGTGCACCACGTGTTAAAACAAACACACTGACTGAAAGTGCTTTAAACAGTGTTACACTTATATTTGGGTAATTACTTCCTACTCAGTCAAAAGCAGGGATAATATGTTTAAAACGGCCCGTGACACACACAAGGCACAGCCGCTGGAGGTGAAAGCTCCGGTGTGTCACTCCGGTGTGTCACTCCGGTGTGTCACAGCTCACTTCTAAAGGCCAAACACTAATGGAACACTAATGGCTTTCAGTTGGGCATGCTCACATTTCTCACCTCGTCACCGTCCCTGCTCCCAGCACGCTTGTTGACAGGGACCCTTTGAGCTGAAAGACGCTCGTAAAACGGGGGCCGGCGACTCGGAGGTGACGGAGCTCCGAGGCTGTCGTCAGAGGTCCGTATGAATCCTCAGGTCTGTGCAGGAGGCGAGTCGACCAAAATGCACGTTTGTTACAGAGAAGACGTCATCGCCAGTGAAGGAAAGGTATAATTATAAACACGCTATTGCCGTTTGCAGTGGTACCTAATTAAAAACAGGCTCCTGTTGCCCCTTTAATGACGCCAGACGAACAAGTGGCAATTTAGAGGGACTCTCTGCAACACCCTCAATCCAGAGCAGCCGGCCTCTATATTTAACTGACAGTATGGAGGGATTATAGAAGTAGGAGGCAGAAAGAAGTGGTCAAACTGTGACTTCCTTTATCTCCCCACCTCACCTGTTCATGTGGCCTGTTCCTCAACATCGTCATTACAGTTTAATACTCCTAAATTATCAGACGTGCACTGTTTAAAGAACAGTTATTGTTAATGAGAATCCAGGCACATTTATGTTGTTGGAGAACTTTATTTCTTACACATTCCTACAACAAAGATCACAACAAACAGGGTTTTTATTACCTCTGTGTGCTCTTGGAACTGAGCGTGTGTCTGATTGCTCAGGTTTCTGCTGAACGTCTTTTCAGCAAATGGTCTCTCCATCCTAAACATTGACCACAGAACACGCATAATAATAAACTAGAACAGCAAATTATGAATGCATGGGCAGGAAGCATTTCATCGAGCTAATCGCCCCCATTAAAGGTTCTTTGGTCAAGTCAGTCACCATACAAGAAGTTTTAATGGATCTGTGTCTCTTAAGTCTCACAACTTTAGTTAATGTGATTTCCAGGAGTCCAGATTTGAGTAACGTCTGTTGCTTTAATGTCCACAAGTTAAAATGTATATATTTAGCTCAAATTATTAAAAAAAAGAGGTGATTTGTCTCATATTTTGTGCCACTGAAACACTTTGAGCATCATGCTGTTTGACACAAAATGAATTAATTTGACCCCTGAGTTCACCACAGGTGAAATGCCCCACAAAAAG
This sequence comes from Simpsonichthys santanae, assembly GCA_031762415.1. NCBI lineage: Eukaryota > Metazoa > Chordata > Actinopteri > Cyprinodontiformes > Rivulidae > Simpsonichthys > Simpsonichthys santanae. The sequence goes on from JARVLU010001586.1 coordinate 33,264,116, forward strand.
GACTTTGACAATATTTGTAGCAGAATTAGAGATAAATTGTTGGTGATTATCAACAAAGGCAGGAGTTAAAGTGACGGTGTCACTGTTTGTTAAAAAGATAATGAAAAAACTACCAAACAATAGACAATTTCACAGAATCTGGTGTAGGTTTGTAGCACTAATACCTTGTAGCATTTGTGTGATCCTAAAGGTACTCATTTCAAACTATAAAACAGCATAAACTAGGGATGCACAATATCTATATCGGCCGATGATAACGTTAAATTTCAATATCGGACATCGGCCATTCCATTAAAATAACTTACCAGTATAAAAGGCGCTGTATTTGCCTGCAGCAGCAGCGTAACGTGATGAAATCACGTGTGCCTACCTGATCTCAGGGCGGAGAGGAAAATTCAAAATGTTGGTGATGTGCAAGTTTTATTTTTTGTTGGTGAGGATCTCTGATTCTGAAGATTTTTGGACCAGCATCACAGGTGACTAATGATAATAAATAACATTTAACACTTTCATTTAATATAAGTTAAAGTGCTATGCATATCATATGACTGTTACTGAATATATGTCACCAGCTGTTACAGCTGTTGCACCATTTTTGTAGCAAATAAGCCTAAATGAGAGAGATGGCTATGTTCTGACAAAGGAAAGTACTGTATATAAAATATCGGCATCGGTTTTCAGCCCAATAAGTTTTAGCATATCAGATATTGGCCAAAAATCCAATATCGTGATTCTCTAGCATAAACATTAAAAGTTATTCTGAACTGTATCAAATGGTGCAGTTTGAAAGAGTTCATAACAGTTTTCCAGACATATTTACTGTATATAGTGATTATAAGTTATGTGTCCACATTCAGTAAAAAGAAACCACTTAATTTGCCAAAAACTGCAGGAGGTTTGAATCACATGATTGATCTACATTAAGCTGGCCGTATAGGTTAAAAAATATGATGGAATAAGGCAAGAGTTTAATCTCAGAGAAGACATTTAAGTGAAAATATAAGAGTCAATCTGCTGATAAACGTGAAAGAAACAAGAACGAGTAAGACGACGTCAAGAAGAAACGTCGAGGCTCAAGCAGGGTGCTTGGTGGGACTTTTCTTTGAGAGGTTTTATTGGTCTTACATGTTCAAGAGTCACACAGTAAAATGTGCCACTAATATAAATGTTTCACTTTGTGACGTTGAGTGTTGGGAATCAGTGCATTAAAGTTTCAGATTGTAAATGTCTCATTGGTTATGGGAGTGTGTTTGGGTTCAGGGGGTTGATCCACACCGAGCTGCCTGTCGTGGTCCCGCTCAGCGTAGACTGATTGCATGGGAGGGATCTGTGTCAATGTTTGCTCTGGTTAATGAGCGGACGGAAGGTGAGTCAATCCAATACACTTTATCAGTGGAGGGACAGTGTCAGGGTGTGTGCTGGATGTGTGTGTGTTAAGGGTGACTGGGTAAAGCCTAACAACCCACCTCAGGCTGATTTGCAGCCTGTCTTTAAGTAAACACGCCAGAGAAATGCAGGCTGAGGAATCTAACCTGTGGAAGGAAGAACTTCTCCATCCATCACTGATCAGGAGGGGCAGAAGGAAGCAGCAACTCAAATTTCCACCAGTCATGGTTAGATCATTAGTGACTTCCACTCGGTGATGAGCTGCTCACAAGTTAAAAAGAAAATGCATGAAATATGTATTTAAGTAAACACGTGATTCATTCATTCATCATCAAAGGGATTCATATTAATCACAACTTCAATTATTGAGTGAGTTATTTATTTCTTCTTTAAGGATATTTAGTTTCCTAACTGAGATCTAATTTTACAAGCTCATTTGTTATGAGTTGTGCTTTAAATATCACTATACATTTTATTTTATTTTATTGTGTGCTTTAAATACACACCAGGTGTTCCCATTCACTGGCTGGTCACCAGAACCAGCAGAAACCCAAACTCTGGGAGTGTTCTACAAATGATCCATTACCCCTGGTGTCATTATGGACTTTCTTTTGATCACTTCCCAACAATAAAGACTCACAGGAGGCTCAAGGCCGTGTACCCCCACAGCTGCAACAGTCAGCATTAGTGAGAACGCTGTTAATCTTAAATAACTGAATATTTGAACATTGTGTCATGGAAGGAACGGCTGTGAGTTTGAGGAAAGTCCAAACTTCTCATGAGAAGGATACAAAGACAAACATTTCAGACTTTCACAGCACGCTTCAGTAACTCTGTAAGAAACACCCCCACACACCCACGTTTCTTTTTTTTTTTTTTTTTTTTTGCTCCCTTTCTTTAGCGTTGTGAACACTGAGAGCCCTGGGAGAGTCCGAGGAAAGATTGGGTGGGAAAGCATGGGAGAGGCCAGGAGAGAGCTTCTTTAGAGGAGTGCTACAGTTGGTCAGCCTGGAGAATGCAGAAATTGACTTCTAAGCAGATGCAGTAATTCCATTTCCACCCTTTTAAATTTGGTATGTGGGGGCCAGCGCGTAACCCTAAACCCACTATCGCAGTTGCACACAGAAGGCAGGAGGCGTAGTCGACAGTTGGTGGCTGGGGCCACCAAGTCTATCAGACTTGTTAATCAATACGGGTTCCAGTCCGATGGACAGCGATTGGTGTAACTGATGCTCGTTCTCCTGTTGTGTTCACCCTGATGGGAGGTGGGGGCACCGGCTTTCTACGGCTTTCACCTGCAGTTCACAGCTCAACGAGGGCCGGCCGGCCCCAGCACAAGGCATCTGGAAAAAAATCATTCCAACTACTAAAGGAATGATGATTGTAACAGTTTGGGTTTTAAGAGAAATTGTTGAACTTTTGAACTATGATGCCGTCCAATAATTTTCTCTGCATGTGACAGTACTATCACTGAACATGTCATCATGGTGACTCGGAGAATAAAGGAGAAGCTAATTTCCATAGGAGACATGTGCCTTGTGCTTAAAATCTCCTCAGGGAGGTTCACTGCAGTCATACATATGACCAAACGGTGTTGGGGCCTAAAACAAGAAGAACTCATGCATCCTCCTGCCCCATTCTGATAACTGGTGTCGGTGTAAAAAGATTACCATATTTTTCTGACTATAAATTGCACTTTTTTTTGTGAATAATTTGCATGCCCTGAGACTTATATGCCAAAGTGACATATTTATGGATTTTTATTTTCATATTTATAAACCAATTTTTGTCTGAGACATGACCGTTTTCATGCATTCTAAAACTGAAAATATTGAACACTATCATTTTCAGCCGCTAGATGACACTCCAGTAATATGGCATGCCGTTGCATCGTGTAATAGGTAAAAGTGGCTATTAATGACAAATTGGCTTGCCATAGCCTGCCACCTTTGTTATGCTCGCTTGGAGCAACCGTCAAATCAGCTTCATTTCACTGCGCCGTCTCAGCAAAATGCAGCTAATTTGACCATTGAAGTGCATTTAGCAAGTAAAACAACTGAGACACACCTTTCCTATAATGTCGAGCAAACAAGTACTGTAATTGTTTTAAGTGCTTATCTTGTCAAATATCCAAGAAACGTACAGCGACTCGTCCCTCTGCACATTCCTACTTCTGCATATCGGTTTTTGAAATGCAGTTGATTTGACCGTCAAAGTGCATTTATTAAGGAAAAGTTAGACTCAGACACACTTTTACTATAATTTGGAGCAAACAAATTATTGATTTTAAGTGTTAATCTAATTAAATTCTTGTTGAAGTCCTCCCGTTGCACGCTTCTGCGGCGGCCATTTGGCAACCAATCGATTTTTGGCACAACACCGGCCCACATTTCCGGGTTCGGCCCACATTTCTGGGTTGTCAGCGGTGACGCGTAACAAATGCGACGTGTCTGCAGTGATGCATAACAGATGCGACTTGTATAGCGAAGCAACATATTTATGGATTTTTCCACTTTATTAGACATATTTTGACTGATGCGACGCATAGGGCGGTGCAACACGTACGGCGGAAAATATGGTAATGGGACTTGAGGTGTAAAAGTTCAACAAAGATATATGGTCCGTTTAATTCAAATTTGTGTTTATTGATGGGATCCTAAAGACTTTAGTCTTTATTTTTAAAACATGAGGCACATGTGCCAAATAACTGTTTTTTTTTTTTCGTTTGTTTTTTTTTACTGAATATTTAATCTGTGTCTGCATGACTTATGCAGACACAGTCTTTATAGGAACCTGAAGTCAGACACCTGAAACCCATAATATATGGGTGGACCTTGAAAGAGCTAAATATCCTGATTATGACCTTTTGAGTTGCTAAATCTTAAAGGTTTTAAAATGATTCGATAAAACGTGTTAACTCTTAATTATTTTATTTTTTATTCACTGATGCATGTGGTTGTAAAGGCATCAAGACTGGATTTAAACCACAAATCAAATAAAATATGTAACGTACAAACAAAATAAAGTTTTATGTGTTTCATTTTGGATGAAAGACAAACTTTTTTCTCCCAAGTTCAAAATAGATTATGAACAAAACAAAATAAAGACTAAAAGAAAATATGTTGGACTAAAATGTGATGAAAGAAAAATCAGGCAGGGGACACGGTGGCGCAGTTGATAGAGCTGTTGCCTCAGTGAAAAGGTTGCTGGATCAAATCCTAGCCGGGGACCTTTTTGGGTGGAGTTTGCATGTTTTCTCTGTGCATGCATGGGTTTTCTCTGAGAACTCCGGTTTCTTCCCAAAGACCAAAACTATGCATGTTAGGCTAATTGGTAACTAGGTGTGGGTGAAAGTGTCAATGATTGTTTGTCTTGTTTGTCTTTATGTGGCTCTGTAATGGACTGGAGACCTGCCCAAGGAGGACACCACTTCTCATACAGACTGCAGGGCACCAGCAACCCCTGCAACCTGGTGTAACAGGCATTGTATACCCCCAGTCTGGCCTATAGGGTTAAAGGGGCCGAGGCTAGAATATACCCTAAGTATACCATGACCTGGGCCAATTTATACTCCAGGGTATAAATGTGGCTATGCCTACCAGATTATATCCCCATTATATCAATGTTGAGTCAAGTGAGAAAGCTAACTGACCTTAATCTTAAAACTCACTCAGCATTTAGTACGAGGCCAGAAATAAATGTTTCGTATTAACATTAGGCGATTACTAAATGCTTTGGACAGTTCATACCCCTCAGGCCAGATTATGGGTATAAATTAAGATTAAGTGCTATGTGTTGTCATCACTGTATGTTTCTATTCAATGGGGAAATTAGTTATCTGCATCACACCCCATCACACCTGTGATACACCCAGGTGGAGCAGTGGGCAGCTATGGAAGCACTCGGGGAGCAACTGGGCATTAGGTGTCTTGCTCAGAGACACCATGGCATGTGGGAATGGCTGGGGATCGAACCTGACAGTTTTGGGTCCCAAGTCAGTTGCCTTACATACAGGTATCTCTACCCCATCTCTATGGGTATAGAGATGGTATAGTCTGGCCTGGGGGGGGGGGTCTACAGTAGTCTGACCAAGGCTGTTTTACACCCCCTGGGTACAGTTTGGGCTAAAACAGTTTGTCCCCAGGGGTACACTCTTGACTGGA
>JARVLU010001586.1:33271431-33281951 GCA_031762415.1 Simpsonichthys santanae
ATATACAGTATATATATATATATATATACAGTATATATATATATAGGTGTTTTTAAACCCTTCCCACATCCTTTCAATATTGTAAACAATATTTCTAAACTCCCTTAAAGAGCACACAGCATGTCATGATTGCAGCTCCCTGCTTCCTCTGCTCTTTGCCACCTGCAAGTTTTCTTGGCCATGCACACTTCTCCGCTGCACGATAAACAGCTGATCAGCTGCAGCAGGAAGTTTATCCTGCTGAAAGTTTTGAAACTTTTTCTGCAGCTCTGGGCTGCACACATGTGCAGCTGGTGCTAAATACTTTCAAATAATTTATTCTAAATAAAAATTCCATGCCGATCGTGCGGCTCATCCATCAGTCAGCCAACTGTGTGTCATGTCCACTCTTATTTTGAAAAACCGCGATAGAGCGAGTCTGCAACAAACGAACCGTGAAGTAGCGAGGGACTACTGCACATCTGTACAAAGTCTAATCATAGATTTAGATCACATTCATACACCGATGGGACACACATCGGAGGCAGTAGCTATGTTCACATGCGCAAAATTCTTTGACCGGATTGAAATGTTTTCAGATTAAATAATTCAGCAGAACAATCTGTTCACGACGAGCTTTTACATGCAGCTGGATTTTATTCCAAATAGAAGTACTGACATGCGCAGAGTGGTAAACTCTCCTTAAAAAATTAAATAAACAAAAAACACAGAAGAAGTTCTACTTCCAGGATGAACATAAACAAACCTGAGCGCCCAAAATGGACCCGCTGCAGGTTTTAATGACGGTGGAGACGTGACTGCTCCCTCTGACTGAGCTCCAGGTCAAACAGGTCATTTTGAGCTCTTTCAAAGTCTCTAGTAGAAACGTTTTCGCTCATCGATCAGTTTTACTTCCCCGACATATTTACATCTGGCCAGGTGGAAATACACGATGTAGACACAGGTCGCACGTGCACAGTCAGGTCAGTTTTCCACAATCAGGAAAAAACGAACAGATTAAGTGTTTGCATGCACATCGTTCGGATTATGAATCGGCGTAAACCACCCGTCTCATTCTGATTGCAAATTATTTCAGATCGACCTGAATCAACAAAAAAAAAAATCGGAATGGGGCGTTTACATGACGCAGTTTTATTCCAAATGGCTGTTTGATCTGATGATTTATGTCCATATAAATATACCTAATGAGGGGTTCAGTGTCTTGCCCAGGGACACTTCAGCAGGTGGCTGCAGGTGGAACCAACCCCCCCAACTGTTGCATTGAAGGACGACTGCTCTAACCACTCAGCCACGGCCGCAAGAAGGGCCGCAAGAAGGTTTTACTGAGTCAGAGGTAATTCACGCTGTGATTGAGATCATCAAACCTTCAGGGAAATGTTCACGAATAGAGGTGATTTAACTGTTAATGAGCTAAAGCGGTTTCTCTGCAACACATCAGGACAAAAACAGTACTGAACTTTTCCAAGAGTTGAAGTAAGCGGCAAGACAAGGAGAGAGGTTTCTGTACCAACAGCTGGTTGTATCTGAATCACAACAGCCTGGTGCTGAGTTTATGACAAACGGCTTGGTCAGAGTATCTTCCTCCACACGCCTTCCTGACCTCAACCCCCTCAGACGTACAGGTCACTGACGACTTTCTCTTGATCAAATCACCAAGTCTGAATGAGGAGGCAGAGAGACTGAGACGCCTTGGCACCGTAACTAAAACTTGACCAGTGACTTCAGTTCAGCCTGACCTGGTGACCGAGCCAAAGTTAGAAAAAAAAAACAAAGTTGGATTTATTACACTGTGGGGTTGGATTTGGACATGGGGAAGTATTTTTTCCATCCAGGTTCTTCGCACCAGTCACTTGAGCCCCTGATTCGAGTAACATCTGGAAAGGGACTCCATCGACAGCATCGCTTCCCTGTCATTTGGCTTTGAACCCCCTCACTACCTCCCGGGCGGGAGGCAGCAGGAGCAGGTACCAGAGAGCTCGGGTCAAATTTACTGTCAAACAGCTGCGAACAGTTCAGAAAGGTTCAGATTCAGAACTGACTAATGGAGCAAGGAGCTGTTTGGTATAAACATATTAACTAACAAGAACAAAAAGCCCTGATGTAAAAAAAAAATAAAACCTTTACATCAACATGAGAATGTTTTATGACTCCGTCAAATGTGTTTTGTTAAAATAATTCTTCTTATGGTATCTATTGCTTTCGTTATCACTTTTCCCCCTGAGAAAAAATTGAGCTGGATAATTGAAAAAAAAAAAATCTAATTTTATTAGGTTTACCTGTGTCAACATTCAGATTTATTTATTTATGTTGTTTCCATCTATTTGCTCCCTTGCAAATTAACGATAAAGCACCATACAAGTGAGAATGCATCTAAAAGTGCACATGCATAATGCTCGTGACTCAATGAGACTAAAATAAACGTTGAATATTGCAATGAAATACAATTTCACAGTTTAGTGTATTTATATAGAGTAGTGCCAGGTCACATTATCTCAGTGCACTGAACAGAAACATACATATATGAAAAGTGAGTTAATACAGAGCAAGTAACAAAAGGTTTAAATTATGTAAACTGAACATATTAAAAATAATCAAAAATCCAGATAATATAGTTTCTAATTTTAAAAAATCCTAAAGATGTGTGTGTTTTCTAGGATTTAGAATAATTTTTGTTGCGTTCAAGCACCAAAGTGCGTTCTGTTAATGTGTTAAAACTTATTTGACATTTTGTGTAGGTTTTATTTTTAATTTCTCTACCAAATATTGTGCAAAACAACCAAATCTTTGAAAACAAACCACAAACAGAACATTAACGTTATTAAAGCGCACGCAGCCTGTTTTTATTCTTTTATTTCATCAGTGATGCTCCAATGCATTTATTGTTCTGCTTTGCTGACCTAAAAAGCTGCATTCCTACATAATGTATCACCCTTTTCCCACCACACGCACACACACGCACACACCTCTTGTAAAGGGTTGTGTGTAAACAAGGACAAAGTGATTATAACCCTTCCTCCAGGGAGAAACTCCTGATTGACTTAACTCCCTCCCAGTTCCTGCTGGGGGGGGGGGAGGGGGGGAGGGGGGGAGTGTCCTCTTTCCTTCCAGATAAATCCCAGCCCGCGTCCGTCAGCTGGAGTGAGCGTGCACAGCGAAGCGCAGAGACACAAAGAGGAGCTGCGGCTCGACTGTGAGAATAAAACGCTCGTTCGGAGGAGTTCACCTGCAGAGTGCGTGTGAGCATGCGCGGAGCAGCTTTGCGCGGTTGAGCACACCTTCCTCTGGAGTTTCAAGTCACTTTGTGGGCGCGCGGAAGGAGCCAACGATGGAGAGGAGCATCCCGGGAGGGTGCGCGCTGCTTCTCGCCCTCATCGTGCACGCGACGCGCTGCATGGCGGCCAAGGAGCTGCAGTGCCAGGAGATCTCCGTGCCCCTGTGCAAAGGAGTGGGCTACAACTTCACCTACATGCCCAACCAGTTCAACCACGACACGCAGGACGAGGCTGGACTGGAGGCGCACCAGTTCTGGCCCCTGGTGGTGATCAAGTGCTCGCCGGACCTGCGCTTCTTCCTGTGCAGCATGTACACGCCGATCTGCCTGGAGGACTACAAGAAGCCGCTGCCGCCGTGCAGGAGCGTGTGCGAGCGAGCCAAAGCCGGCTGCGCGCCTCTCATGAAGCAGTACGGCTTCCCGTGGCCGGACCGGATGAGGTGCGACCTGCTCCCGGAGCAAGGCGACCTGGAGACTTTGTGCATGGACCACAACCGGAGCCAGACCACCACGGCCTCCCCGGTCCTGGCCAAGCCCACCAACCGGCCCCTGAAGCCCTACAACAAGAAGAAGAGCGGCTTCGGCCGAGGCTTCCCCGGGAAACAGCAGCCCGGCGGCGCGCCCCTGTGCGAGGCGGGATGCTTCTGCCGCGCGCCCATGGTGCCGGTGAGCGGGGACGGGCACCCGCTGCACAACCGCGTCAAAACGGGACAGATCACGAACTGTGCCATGCCGTGCCACAACCCGTACTTCACGCAGGAGGAGCGCACGTTCACGTCCTTCTGGATCGGCCTCTGGTCCGTCCTCTGCTTCATCTCAACTTTCGCCACTGTGGCAACTTTCCTCATCGACATGGAGAGGTTCAAGTACCCCGAGCGGCCCATCATCTTCCTCTCTGCCTGCTACATGTTCGTGTCTGTGGGGTACATCGTCAGGCTGATCGCAGGGCACGAGGAGGTCGCGTGCAGCCGGGAGCACGGCGCGGAACACATCCACTACGACACGACGGGTCCTGCGCTCTGCACCATCGTCTTCCTGCTCATCTACTTCTTCGGCATGTCCAGCTCCATCTGGTGGGTCATCCTGTCCCTCACCTGGTTCCTGGCTGCTGGGATGAAGTGGGGCAACGAGGCCATCGCCAGTTACTCCCAGTACTTCCACCTGGCCGCCTGGCTCATCCCCAGCCTCAAGTCCATCGCGGTTCTGGCTCTCAGTTCGGTGGACGGGGACTCCGTGGCTGGGATCTGCTACGTGGGGAACCAGAACCTGGACAACCTGCGGGGGTTCGTGCTGGCCCCGCTGGTCATCTACCTGTTCATCGGCACCATGTTCCTCCTGGCGGGGTTCGTGTCGCTGTTCCGGATCAGGAGCGTCATCAAGCAGGGGGGCACCAAGACCGACAAGCTGGAGCGGCTCATGATCCGGATCGGGGTCTTCACGGTCCTGTACACCGTCCCGGCCACCGTCATCGTGGCGTGTTACTTCTACGAGCAGCACCACAGACAGATGTGGGAAATTACGCACAACTGCACGTGCCTGACGGAGCAGAGCCGCCACAGGCCGGACTACGCAGTGTTCATGCTCAAGTACTTCATGTGCCTCCTGGTGGGGATCACCTCGGGGGCCTGGATCTGGTCCGGGAAAACGCTGGAGTCCTGGAGGACTTTCTGCACGCGCTGCTGCTGGGGGAGCAAAGCGTCCGCGGGCTCCATGTACAGCGACGTGAGCACGGGACTCACCTGGAGGTCCGGGACGGCCAGTTCTGTCTCCTGTCCCAAACAAATGCCTCTGTCCCGGGTTTGAACCGGGGGAGGGGGGGGCTTATTTAACCCGAACCTGTCCCGTTCCATGAAGCCTCTGATGAGAATCATTGTTTGAACTTTGTGTGCTCTGAAAAGTTACAGGATTGACCCTTTGCCTCATCCAACAACTGGAGGGGGCTGAGTGGGGTGCCAGGGGGAACTAATTATGTCGGGATTGTCCATCAGCTTGTCGTAATTAGCGCATTAATGAGCGCCTAATGGCTCCTCTTTAAATAATGAGCAGCAGAACAATGCACCTGAAGAATGCAGAGTCTTATCTGGGCTTTACTGAATGCCTGCAGCTGAGGGACCCCCCCCCCCACCCCCCCACAAGAATACACTGAAAAACTCCACAAAGAGTTTATTAACTTAAACAGTTAATGGTAAACTTCTGAAGTCAGTAAAATCAGCTCCTCTTCATTTAATTACCTGTTTGACCACAGCTGGAAATATTTCAGTTATTTTAGTCTTTACCTGAAAGCACCACTTGTCTTCTGCTCAGGGGGTTCTCTTACCTTTCAGCTTGTGACCCATAAAGCACCAGAACAGGGTCTCGTGACCTCAGTCAGTTTAAGTTATACAAACTTGATATCGCTATAAATCAATGACCTTAACAACATTTATTCTTTAGTTCAAATATCAGTTTTCACACTTAACATCTGGACATGCTCAGTTTGTGTTTTGTGGTCCTGACACCAAGTTTAGGAACCGCTGATGTTCTCACTCAGTCCCTGCACACGAGCTGAGACGACTTGAAACGGTTGTTTGCATGGATTCAATAACTGGCTGTTGTTCTTTCGTTTTCAGCAAAACCAAGGTCATTTTACAAAAATGTTTAAACCTTGAGTTGGATTCATCAGAGAACAACTTCATATTTCTACAACAAACAGTCCAATTAGTTTATTAGTCCTAACTCGTTAAAGTTCAAATTCTACAACAGTTAGGCCGAATCAGGTAATAAAATATAAAGTTTGAGCAGAACCACTTTACAAAAAGGTCCGGTGGTTAATAAATAGTTTATAGATACATTATTAATTCCTCTTTAAACACTTTATAAATCATTAATAATTGTTTATTATGCATTAATTAAGGGTGACAGAGACAAAATTGACCAGTTTCTTGCCAAATGATCCGAATCTGTTCACTTATATATTTCATTGTTATATTAAACATTTCAGACTTAGTTATACCTTGTAATCAAATTAAGCATTTGTAAACCTATTTCTTTAGCATATAATATTGTAGTTTGTCAGTACTTATAAGTATGTGGATCTAATATTATATCCTAAAAAAGTAGGTTGATAAATGCTTATTATGCTTGCAAGGTAGCAACTTAGTCTGAAACGTATAACAACAGATTTGTGTCACTACTTGGTGAGAAACTGGTCAGTTTTGTCTCTGTCACCCTTAATTAATGCATAATAAAGAATTATTAATGATTTATAAAGGAACTAATAGTGTATCTAAATTAGCCATCTATAAGGAGAGCCTTATTGTAAAGTGATACTGTTTGAGCTTATTTGTTGAATTAAATTACATTGTGGTCATTTTATAATTGTGTGCTGTTGGGCAGCAGCCTGCAGGTAAGACTCTTACTTCTTGTAAACTGTGAAGAGCCGTCGTGTCTTAAAAACACCACGTTCACAGGAGACTCCTCTGCTGGAGACACTTTTCTTCTACACAAACCAATGCCTTAATTCATGCAGCCGTACGGGTTGCAGAAGCGCTCAAAGTGTATTTATATAATTATTTTTGTACATATGTTGTACATTTGTATATGTAATTTTACAAGACTGTAAATATGTATAATTCACACTTTGATAGAAAACTTTATTTTGAAAATAAAACCTCTTAATAAATATTTATTGGTTATTTCTGGTCATTCTTTCAAAACTTCAAATGACAAATTATATTTTTTAACAAACTGCTGCTGTGAAATTAATACTTTGTGACATTTAGTTTAAAAATCTAAAAAAAAAAAAACTTTCACGTGTTGTTTTCAGTGTTGAATTAGAAAACAATGCTCTGTTTGTCTTAAAGTACTGATTTAGAAGTGAAACAGCCCCTCGGCTTTTATTTTGACCTCATTCCATGCAGGTTTATATTAAATTATTTTAGATTAGATTATTTCTCTCCAGTTATCATTTGATTGTCTTGGAGGAATAAATCTAAAACTGACTCAAATTAAATACATTTATCTTTTTTATTTGTATGTGGACAGTTTAAAGTCCTTGTTTGAATGAAGCATCTAGAAGTCAGACAGGAAGCAGAGGCTGCAGGACGACTTCCTGTCCGTTCATCTGACGCCTGTCCATCAAAGTCTGGACTGATCTGTGTGGAACGGTTCAGGAGAGTGTCAGCTGTTTAATTGATTTCAAATATGATTGGAGTTAGATTTAATTTGACACATCAGTGATGATGAATAAATCAGGTGAGGGCCAAGTTGGAAAAGAACAGCTAAAGTTATTTTGGGCTGCCATCTTGTGGTGCATCACGTAAAGAACAGGTCCGTGAACTCAGAGAAGAACCTGTTTGAAATGGGATCTCTTGTTTTTTCAACATAAAACTTCACATGTGTACAAATACATCAAAAGATAAAATATTATGAAACGTGCTGTTATTCTAACGAGGTGGTGGCCAGAAGTTAATAGTTAACAATTTTATAATATTGATGTTCTGAGCAATGATTTATTTATATTTTTACAATTCAACTGGCCCAGAAGATCTATTTGCAGCAGATGAACAAACTATAAATTGTATTCTTATTGGTTCTTTTTAATATTATTGTTTAGAAAATGGGGTCAAAATATCCAGCAAAAAACTTTACCCAGGAATGCATCATCCTTCAGGTCTCTCTTGCAAATGAAACAATTGTGTTTCAGTGAGAGGGGGCAGCTGTGGCTGAGTGGTTAGAGCAGTCGTCATCCAACGGGAGTGTCGGGGGTTCGATTCCACCAGCAGTCACATGTTGAAGTGCCCCTGGGCAAGCCACTGTGAGTCCCATCAGTGTTTAAATGTGATCTGAAGCTCATCTCAGACTCGGGTTCTGTATGAATGTGTGTTGGAGGTAAATGAGGACACAGATCTGTTGTAAAGAGCTTTGAGAATCTTGATTAGATAGAAAGGCGTTAAGTACAATCCATTTATCATTTATAAATAAAGGAAACAAAAGAAATTTGCTGTATGCAAATTTTCTGCTAATATATTTTAAAAACCACCCACAGAAGTATCTTTGTATCTGTGTGCAGTTCATCTTTAATCTGTAAAACACCAACATGATCTGAGCAGTTTAAATCACTTGTTGCTCCGCCTCTGCTCGTCCAGCACCACACATGGTCCAGCGGTGCACATCTGTCTGGTTGTGTTGTTGCAGGAGTCTGAGAAGAGAACAAACTGAAGGCAGCGGGTTCAGAGGTCGAGCCCGATCCATCTTCCAACATAAACAAAGCTCGGACTTGTCAGTTCAGGAAGCTCTCCTCTCTGACAGAACCAATCCAGAGAAGCCATTAAGTCCAGTCCTGTTGTTTGTGAATGCAGTCTGTGTGTGATGATCTAATTAGACGTCTTACTGCGATTAGCTGAGCATGAATCATGTTCAAATGTCCGAGCGGCTCAAATGGGCACCTAAAGGTCACAAAGTAATTGAAACATAGAATTTCTCAGTGTATACACAACTGGGTGGGATTCAGCTTTGTCCCTTTCCAACTGATTTATAACGACGTTTTACACAAACAGGCCCAAGTGACGGGTCCGGGGATGATAAATGAGCTCACTGTGTCATCCTGGGATCAACCAACATGATTCATCACAAACAACAACCATACATTTAAAAATAATCACTTCTATTTTACAACAAACTGGACTCCTAAAACTAAAAGTCTGTATTTTTGATGAAGGTTCAATTAAAATATTTGTATTGCACAAAGTTAAGTTCAGAACATAATGGAGTATAATTATGTAGAAAGTAACAAAATAAAACATAAAACTAATTTAGTTTTTATGAATTCCTTGTATAAGAGATGATTTTAATATAAATTTTATTTCTTTAGAGTTTTACAAAAAAAAAGTTAAAGTTCTATAAAACAAAACATTAATGAAAGTAAAGAATTCAAATGACGTCTAACGCCAGTAATAATAATCCAGGTGTTACTCATGAATGAAAAGAGGTGTTTCAAATCTTAAACTTTGTTATGAAAGATTAAATTATTATGTTTCTTTTTTTGTGTCTTTATCATTCTACATGATTTTATCTAATTTCTGAGTGAATTTCATATTTTTGTAAGTGAAACTTTTTATATGGCTTTGTAATATGTCACCGCTCGGGGTGGCTGCATGTTGGAGCAGCTCTACATTCATCCTGAGTTATTGCTTCTGAAAACTTCAATTCCTCTTTTTTCTGAAGCAAATCACTTTTTTTCAGATGATTATTTCCTCTGGCATCAGGTGCTGTGCAGCTGGAAGTTTTTTTTACTGAAACCGTTTTACTTTTGGGCAGTTGTGATGATGTGTAACCTTGGCAACCAGGTGTTTTTTTTTTTTTTTTAACAACCAGGAGCAGCTGATTAACATCTCAAATGCTCAACTACCTCAAATACCAAATGAGATGAAAAGGAGGAGCCGTGGATGAATTCCCGTCAAGCTGGCGGCGGTGCTCGAGTGCCTGGCTGCTGAGATCCTGGAGCTGTTGGGGAATTTGGCTCGTGACAACAGGAGGACTGAGATCATGCACCTTCAGCTGTCTGTCGGTGGTGACGAGGAGCTCTGCAGACTGCTGGGAGGAGTGACCATCGCTCAGGGAGGAATTCTGGCCGGCATTCAGGCGGTCCTGCTGCCCAGGAGGACCGAGAGGCCCGCGGGATCTCTGGGTGGACAGATGGCCAGATTCTTCAGATTCACTGCAGGAGATCCTTCCTGCTCATCAGCTTCTAACATCTCTTGAATGAAACCAGGACAATGAGCTACGACAACACTTGAATTCTCTTTATGATTATTAAAGTGCTTTGAATTGAACTGAACTGAATAAAACAAGAGAAAATGTAGTTTTAAAACAAGATTTCCTTCACATTTATGTTACAAGATATAATCATACATACAAAAAAAAAACATCTATAGCAAAATCTCACAAGGAGAATCATACATCTGTCACATCTGGTGTGAAATGATGTTAAAGATAGATGATGGATGTATGGATGGTGGATGGATCCATCGTTTTAAACAATGCTTTATGTTCAACTTTCTGACTTTAAAGGTCGAAGTGTAAAAACTGCCGTGAGTCGATGACACGAGGCTGAGATGTCTAAAACATGATGTCATCCGATCTGTGGGGCTTGACTCAGGTCATGGCCAGGTCTGCAGGAGTTCACAGGTCAGGTCAGTGTGTGTGTGTGTGTGTGTGTGTGTGTGTGTGTGTGTGTGTGTGTGTGTGTGTGTGTGTGTGTGTGTGTGTG
>JARVLU010001586.1:33328670-33348073 GCA_031762415.1 Simpsonichthys santanae
ACGAACGGCGCGATGACGTCACTGGGGCGGCGCCGTAAGTACGGAGCGCCGTAAATCGATGGCGCCGTAAGTCGAGGACTACCTGTATATATATGTATACAGGCAGTCCCCGACTTACGGCGCCATCGACTTACGGCATTTGGGACTTACGGCGCCGCCCCCCAGTGACATCATCACACCTCACGTTGACTTTTTTATGCAGCATTTAATGTTTTTTTTTTTTTTGTTTTGTTTTTTTTGAGGGCATTTTGTTAGGTAACTGCTTTAAATACAGCTAAACGCCGTTCTAAGTACGCTGTTGTTGTGTTGCATTGAAAAAAAAAAAACGTGTTTAAAACGACGTTTACGGCCGCCATGCGGGTAGCGCTCCGACTTACGGCAAAAATCCGGAGTTACGGCCGCCACGTTGGTTGAGCTCCGACTTATGGCAAATCGAGTTACGAACGCGCCGTAGGAACGGATCTCGTTCGTAACTCGAGGATTGCCTGTATATATAAAAAATGTGTATGTATTGTCATTATTGTATGTTCATATACAATGGCAAAATTGGCTCTCTGCATATATAAACACTAAAGTAAACTACTACTTACTACTTATACTACTATTGTATTTTCTGGCGTATAAGTCAAAGTTTTTGCATAAATTGGTCAGTTCTGTGACTTATACACCAGAGTGACTTGTATTCATTTTTTTCCATATTCATAATGCAGTTTTTGACTGATGCTTTAAATTTCGAAGAAGTGCAACAGCGAGTCCTACTATGCCCGCTCACTTCACAGGTGCAGGCAGAGGAATGCTGGAGAGCTAGCGGCTCCTGCCGCATGGATAGATGGTTGGATAGACGGATGGATGGATGGATGGATGGATGGATGTGCCACACAACCCAGGAGAAACTAAGCTGTTTTGATCATTAAATAAATGCATAATAAATGCAAAGGGTCAGCGGTGATGCATAATAAATGTGACTTATATGCTGAAGCAACTTATAGACAGGGCCTTCTCAATGAAACTTCTTAAAGAAGTCTGACGTCATGTTGTTCCATCCCAATGGCTCATTCATGAACCACGACATTGACCTTCTCTCTCTAGCCCCACTAGAGAAACAAAGGGTCACTAATCTGGGGGTGATAATGGACCCTTCCCTGAAACTTAACAGTCATGTAAACATGATTGTTAAATCCTGCTTCTTTCAGCTGAGGCAGCTGTCTAAGCTGAAGCCCATACTATCCAGAAAGAACCTTGAGACAGTAATCCATGCTTTCATAACATCGAGGCTCGATTACTGCAATTCACTTCTATTTGGAATCAGTCAGTCCTCCATTGCACGTCTACAGCTGGTCCAAAATGCTGCAGCCTGATTCTTAACTGGTTCAGGCCATCAAGAGCACATCACACCAGTTTTGGCCTCCCTGCACTGGCTACCCATTCACCTTCAGATCCAGTTTAAAATACTCGTGTATGTTTTTAAATCTTTGAACAGTTCCGCTCCACCTTATTTCACTGACCTTCTGCAGCCATATGTCCCACCACGCTCTCTGAGGTCAGCAGACCAGATGCTTCTGTGCAGGTCCAAGACTGTGGAATGAGTTGCCACTGAGTCAGGCAGGCCCCCACACCCACAGTCTTTAAGTCTCGCTTGAAAACACATTTCTATTCTCTTGCTTTTAACACGGTGGGATTTGCTTTGATCCTCTCTGTACTAAACAGTGCTGGCCATTTTAGTTAGTTTCTATTGCTATTTATATCTATATTTTTATTTTATGTTTTCCTGTCCACTGTGCTTTTTGTTTCTATTGTACAGCAATTTGGTTGACCTTGTTGCTGTTTTAAGTGCTCTGTAAATAAATTGTTATGGTATGGTATGGCTCTGCAGTCCACTGTTCATATGTTGCCTCCAAACAATCCCACAAACCATTGCGCGCCGTTCGGTAGGCGGTGTTAAACAAACATGGCGTTATCCGCGAAACGGCTCGTGGCGAAGAAACAAGTGAAAACAATTCCTCAGAAACGGAGAGTTAACAACGTAAAGCCAACAAAGACTGTAAAATTGTCTTCTGAGTCGAGCGACGATGAGGTCCCGGAGGAGGTTACGTTTGAGGACTCCAAGGCTCAGGCTCTGCGGAACATGAAGCAGGCGCTGGACACGGCCCGGAGGTAGCTAGCAGCTAACGGCTAGCTAACAGTGCTCCGAACTCCATTCAAAACTCAAGCATTCGGGCATTTCTCTGTGAAATTTTCGTTATAAGTACCCTACTAGTCACGTTTCATTTGATATTCTTATGAGTGCTGTGGTATTTTATACATCGGCAGTTTTAGCAAAACGTGTTTACTTGCTTTTTGTTTTAGACATGTGGATAACAAGTCCTGTGCTCCAGTGAAACGCCACTATTTACAAATGCAACAACCTTGATGTTCGCTTTAAATTTAAGAATACAGGACTGGTTGTGCAAGTGCACATTTAAATTTGGTGAAGTAAATAAACTTTTTGATGTTTTGTAGAGAGAAGGAGCTGCTGAAGGAGAAGAGGAGGAAAAGACAGGAGCTGTTCCAGGAGCAGAAGGTTTGTGCTTTGTCTTAAACTACTGTACTCTTAGAGTAAGGTGATTGAATGGATCTGTTCTAATTACTTAACAAATTTCTCATCCAGTGGCAAAGACAATCATCAATACATGCATGAGAACAAGAACAGCTCCAGATGAATTTTTTAGCATTTAGATAAACATCAGTTTAAATTAGGAATGTAATCAGTCTAATTCTGAGCTAGATGTAATTTTTATTTAAATACAACATTGTCATGTTGTGGCTTAATTGTGATTTTTACACAAGCATCGGGAAAGTAATGGAGTGGTTTAGATCACAAGAGCAGGACGCGTCTAACAATAAAACCCCAGGAAGATTATTAAAAAAATTAACCAGATAACATTTTCTGTGAGCCAGTTTTGAAGCTCAATTTATTAATGAGTCAGCTAGAATTTTAAACTTAGCCCAATCTAATGTTATTGAAGAAAAGCTAGTTCTTTATCGTACTGCCTGGCTGCATTCAGTGATGTTTATTTTACAAAAATCTAAGCTTGTTAGAAAATCTGTGACTTCTTGATGCTAACTTGAAAAAAAAATCTGTTAAATGATTCTTGTTCTATTTGGCTTCCTTCCTTATATAGATGACTTTACTAATTGGCATTTATAATGTGTGTGAATGTTTTTGTTCATTGCCCTGAGATGACTTATGTTGTAACTTGGCACTATATAAATAAACTGAATTGGTGAAATGTCTTAATTTGGTCATACAGATTTTGAGTTAAAAGATTTCTTGTTTTAATAATTGGTTGCTATAGAGACAACAAAATGTCCAACAAATTGTGAACTTTACCTAAATGTACAAAGATATCGTCCTGCACTGATATTCTCTTAAAAACCACATGAAAGTAGCCAACTTATTTTAATATTAGCCACATTATAAAACCTTTTTGTTTGAGATAATTTCATGGGTAAGCTGACATTTTAATCTTATAAACTGCAAGTGTAAGTGTTTTTTTCCTCCTTGACATTAATTTTATTTCCCCACAGAAAAGAAAACTCCTACCAGCTGAAGTGTTAGAGGAAATCGACTCGACTCCTTCAAAGTAAGAGTAGTTGAGGCTCTTTCTGCTGCCTTGTGAAATCACATTTTCTCCTCTGATTGTGTCAGGTCTCACTTTTGCTCTTTGCTTTTTCCAGGGAGCAGAAACAGTCTGAGGAAGAAGGTAATGGCGAATGGCTTTTCTTAGCTTGTTCATGTTTTGGCTTACAGTTAGGATGAGAAACAGATCAGTAGAACTGCTCCTAATTCAACTTTTCCTCACACAGCCAAAGAGGAGCGGGCGAAAGAAACGGAAGGCAAAATTGAAAAGAAAAGAAAAAGATCGTCACATGTCAAAGAGTATGTAAATAAACCTTTCTTCTGATAGTTGACAAAACTTCTGGAAGATGAGACTATCTGACCTAAAACGTTTTTATTCAATTCCAATTACATTCTTTTAATGCACGCTGGTCAGGTGACATTTTAATTGATGTGTTCTCGTTTAAGATAAAGATAATCAAGCGCACGTTCTGTGTCTCGTCTGTCAGCGTTCATGGGAACTACACCGTGATGACGGTGACTAAGCAAGAGGAGTCATGCTTCCAGCAGCAGGCAGCAGAGGATTTCATCCAGTCACGGCTGTACGGACCAGGAACCTGCAGGGGCACAAGTAAGAAGGCCACAATGGTCCTGCAGCTCTGATATTTAAAGACAGCGAATGCTAATAGGGCAGACGACATGGGACCAGAAAGTTGCTGCTCTACTCCCAGCCATTACCACATGTTGTGGTGTCCCCGAGCGAGACGCCTAATCCCTAGCTGTTCCCCGGGGACTTACAGAGCTGCCCACTGCTCCACCGGGGTGGATCAAGTGTGATGGGTTAAATGCAGAGAACTAATTTCATCATTGTTTGGGAACATGCACAGATGACAACACATGGCACTTCCTTCTTCTGATCAAATGTAGCAGAGGTTGACTGAACATCCATCCACTTCTTCCTTTCTGGGTCACTGGTGTCCATATCCAGTAAGTCACCGTGTGAGAGGCGGGGGACACCCTGGACATGTCTCGAGTCCATCACAAGGACACATGGAGACAACCATTCACACTCTCACTCACACCTAGAGACTGGGGTCAACATGTTTTTGGTCCCACACACGCAGAGAACATGCAAACTCCACCCAGAAAGGTCCCCGGCCAGGATTCGGTCCAGCAACCTTTTCACTGAGAAGCGACGGCTCTACCAACTAAATAAACCAGAACAGCTGAATTTGTAGAAAAATTAATATAATATTCATGTTATTTTCTACAGTTAATTTGGAACTCAGTTTGAAGTTGTGTTTTTTTTTTTTTTTTTTTTTTTTTTTTTTTGAAGAAATCCTAAAAAAAAAAAAAAAAAGTAATACTGAACAACATGAAAGGTTAAATTGAGTCATCTGGACCATGTAATGTCCAGATGACGTTCATTCATTCAACATTTATTTCTACAGGTTAGTCTCATTCAGCCTTGTAACTTGTCTTTTAGATTTACAAGCTTATCTGTTTAAACTTAATGGCCAGAAACCCACGAAATGCACAAACAAGTTGTTTTTCTCTTTAAAAGATAAAGTTCTATATTTTAATTTTTATAGTGCTACCTTGGAAAAAATAAAGAGAACCCACAACAAAATTTCTATAACCTCTGCTTTGTTAAAAACTACAATAATGCACTTTAAAAAATAATGTAACTTTTTTGAAGTGGGGAAAAAATCGAGTACTGTACTGTAAATCAAATACTGTACTGTAATGTATTTTTGTATTTGCAGTTTTCTGAGACTATCAGAATGAATATGATTTATTTGTTCAAAAGTATAAATTATTAGTAATACTGTGTAAGCTTCACTCTGTGGCAGAAGTTGGTAAAGACTATGATCTGTCTCAGTTTGAGCTTTATACAGCGACGTCTCGTCTCTGAGGCGTCCTCTCCTCTGGATGTCCTGCTGCAGACGCGACGTGGACATTCAGCTTTCCGTCAGCCTGACGTAACCACGTTGTTCATGTTTGATGCTTTTGTCTCTTCCAGATAACGAGGTTCTCTCCCTCCAGAACAAGACGGGAAAGAACAAAAGACCAGCTGTTCAGTTTATTAAGAAAGACTGGGGTAAGTTCACTGATCGTAGAGATTTCTGTCCGGCTGTTCCTGTGAATGCGTGCAATCATTCAGACCAACGATGTTCTGCTGCGAACGTGTCAGACGACGCACAAAGTAACGGACGGGCTGAGCTGCTCGCAGCCACAGAAAATTTAAACATTGCTGCTGAGGAGATGAATCCAGAGGAATGTTGCATGAACCCCAACTTTTAAATTCAACTTCCTTTCTCCTAAGCCTTGTTTTTTTTTTTTAAGTATTTAAATACAGAACATGGTCAGACCTCTAAAAGGGTTGTTTGAACATTGCAACACTTTTTTATATATGATCTCCTGGTTTTTCCAGCCTCTAAGGAAAAGAAGAGGTGGCTCCAGAAACGGAAGGTTCCCTCCTGCTGACAAGACAGAGAATTTGGTTTATCAGAACCATGAACTGGGTCAGAAGACCACCTCCACACCAGGCTGTGAGCTCAGAGTTCTGACTTCTTGAGGACATCTCAGAAATGAGAAGGAAGCAGTTTGGGACGGTGAAGAGACTGAATGTGGAGAAGATTATCACTAAATTAAAACCCTTTTCATTTCCAGAACAGAACCCTTGAATGAACTGGTTCAACACGTCTCTGCTTGAGCAGCTCAGGTTTTTTTTTTTTTTTTTTTTTTTTTTAGCATCTTGTGAAACCATCAGGACGTTAATAAGGTTTGGTTTTGATCCACTTTATTTAAGGTGGGTAATTTGGATTTTATTTGTAAAATGACTGTAGTTCTTGTCTAATAATAAAGTCTACATCTTCAGAATTGTAGCTACATCAACAGAATCACACCCAACAACCACCTAGATTATAAAATACACTGATTCAACAATCAGAATATTAATTGTAAAATATGTACCAGTAGCTTTTTTAGATTTTTCTACCAGGGTTGAGCATGCATCAGGATTTTCTTTGTAAATCAAGGTCCCAGAGTCTGGAGGAAGAGGAGGGGCACATAATCCACATTGCATGAGGTCCAGTGTCAAGTTTCCAGTCAGTGATGGTTTGGGGTCATGTCATCTGCTGGTGTTGGTCCATTGTGTTTTCTGAGGTCCAAGGTCAATGCAGCTGTCAACCAGGAAGTTTTAGAGACTTCCTGACCAACTTTATGGAGATGCACATTTCATTTTCCAGCAGGACTTGGTACCTGCACAATGTCAAAGTTACCAGTACCTGGTTTAAGGACCATGGTATCCCCCTGTTCTAAACTGGGCAGCATGATGGCACAGTGGTTGGCACTGTTGCCTCACAGCAAGAAGGTCCTGGGTCTGTGTGTGTGTGGAGTTTGCATGGGTTTTCTCTGGGTACTCTTGGTTTCCTCCCACAGATCAAGTGCATGCATGTAAGGCTGCCTTCAGGCCCAGGCCTCCTTTGCAAAAGAGATCTGTGATCTCAATGGGATTTGCCTGCTTAAATAAAGGTTAATAAATAAACCCACTTGATCTTAACCTCATAGAAAATATATGGAGTGTTGTGAAGAGGAAGATGTGATACACCAGACCCAACAATTCAGAAGAGCTGAAGGCCACTATCAGAGGTTCTCAGAACACCTGAGCAGTTCCACAGACTGATGCTCCACGTCACACCACATTGCTGCAGTAATCCAGGCTAAAGGATCAATAACATACTTTTCTATTGGTCTTAATCTTCTAATTTTCTGAGATACTGAATTAGAGCATTTCATTAGTTCTCAGTTATAATCAACATTAAAAGAAAAACACTTGAAATTATCAGTCTGTGTAATGAATGAATATACAATTCAGTGGAATTACTGAAATAAATTCACTTTTTCATGAGTCTAATTTTAGGACCAGCACCTGTATTTATGTGGTAGTAGCAGAAAGTCACCCCAGCACATACGCTGAGGGCCAACAGATCCCACAAGTTAAATGCTGGTGGGTGTTTTTTCTATCAGTTTTGTAGTTGTCAACTACGGTGTTCGTTTGGTATTTTAAACAGGAAAATGTGTAGCAACTGTGCACATCACCGTGCACACGCAACACTTCATTACTGCTTTCATTAGAAAAAGGAAATCAACTGAAATCTCCTGAAGTCCTGTCGCATGATTCAGACACAAGTGTATATTTGTGAGATGTTGAACTTGAGAAATTACTTTAAGGGCGATGAACTTCATAAAAGCCACAAATGTCGTTTCTCCACCTGTGTTCAGCTTGAGAAAATGGATTTACGGGATTATCTTCAGACTACTCATCATCTGGGATTAAACTGCCCCGAATCCACAGATTCCCTGGAAAGCAGGTCAAAAACTTGAGCTTCAGGCGTCACGCAGCATCCACACAAGTGCCGTCGTTATTCGTGGTTTTTAATATAAATCTTTGCACCCTCACACAAATTGCACATTGTTTTAAATCCAAATGGACACACAGCAGTGGACACTGGTTACTGGTTGACATCTTTCCTTAAACACCGTGAACTGGCTAAAAGGAGCAACAAAAAGAATAAAAGACATCTAACTTGATCTTACCACCACTTTTACTATGGCATGCATAGGTTTCAGACCGTACTCGGAGACAACAGACACTTTGTCTAAGACCCTTTTTTTTTTTTTTTTTAACGATGCTGTGACTGCTTGTGATCTGCAAAAAAATTAAAAAAAAGGAGGAAAAACAAAATACAGAAAAGCTCAGATTCACCTTGAGTTCTGCAAACTCTGGACCCCTAAGGGGAACTAGGCTTAAAGATGATGGGTCTAACGCCTCTGCCGTGTAAAATATTTGGTAGAACATGTTAGCCACAGTGCAGTTGACAATACTGATTGATCTTTATCCTTTCTGCAGAAAAGAATCTGAATGATCTGAAAGCTTCATAAACTTCTCCCTTCAGGGAGGAGTTGTGTTTAACAGGCAGACTGATGCCTGAATGCTACCTAGAAGAATAACAGATGACATCAAGATCAGAACTGGTGAAAAGTTGATCAGCTCTTTAGCAGATTCTGTGAACTGGGTAAACAGAAAACATGTGTAACAACAAAATACAAGTCCTACTGAAAAGAAAAGCTAACGTGCATTTAGTTTTAATGTGGTTCTTGTTCTGGGACGATGCACATACGACTGACAGACGTGTTCAGGTTTAAACTGTGTTTACAGGGTTTTGTGGGGGGGGTGGGGGGGGGCAGGTAGCTGGGGCAAACTGAGCACAGCAGTAGGTTTAAAATTAAAAACATTTTTAAACGTCAGTTTTAAAAACGCTGATAACAAAATGTATTTTAAAACTGTTTTTTTTTTTTAAGCTACTCATTGCAAAGTCATGAAGACTGGTCAAAAAATGTATGAAACAAAATCTGTAGAAGAATTTTCTCATAAATGTCTAAATTAAAAAAAATTATGACTGGCTGACAATAACCAAGTGAACGTTTCTGTTCAGTGCCGTGAGATGACGTCTGTTGTGACTTGGTGCTACAGAAATAAATTGAATACCTGTACTGTAGTTGAAAATGCATCGAACAACGACAACAGCCATGAAAGCGCCGTCTGGGATCAAAAAGTGACGATTTGTATTTACGCTCAGATTTTTGAATAAAGTGTGCGGCTAGGATTAAAAACCTACGCGTGTTGAATAATCATGTTCTAGCAGACGCTTTAAAAAGCCACGTTTGAATGTGGAGCTTTGTCTTTGACGCTCCACCACCGTTTGGTCCCTGATATTTATTCTTGACCGTTTCTCTTTAGCATTAACAAGTAGATTGGCTCATATTTTTATCTAAAATGTCTTTTTGCAACGAGTACTTTTAATTATCCTGTTATTTTGATACAAGCGCAGTTCAGAAAACTATAAGTCCATTTATTAATGAGGCAAAGGGTCAGCTAGAGCTCAGGAGGATAAATGAAAGGGCCATTTTGGCTCAGTTTTCTTATGGCTCAAAAATTAATATGGAAATAAAATAAATGCTTGCTGTGCGTCATGGATTTAGGGAGGGTGAATGATTTGTTCAGAAGCGTCTGAAGGTTTTTCCTGATGAGACTCCGTCCAACAAATCATCAAATTTGTCAACATTCTGCTTTTGTAGCAGCCCTGGAGTGAAAAAGGCAACAAAAAGGGAAGAGCCAGCACATTTCAGGGGTTGCTGGTGTCAGTACAAACATTTAAAAGATTTTTTTTTAATGATTTCGTAGTTTTTTGATAACTAAATATGTCACTCTATTGATATAGTTCCATTTTGTTAAATTCTTATAGAAATGTTAACATGTACACACGCTCGTCACTGGTAGTCGGTGGAATTGGAACCTTTATTAATAAGTGGGTGGAACTTGCTGCTGCTGGCGCTCAACAAATATACGGTGAATGCAACAATAATTAATGTAATGATAATTAGAATAATAATCATTATTGTCTGCAACATGCCTTGTAAACCTGAAAAAAATTAATTCAACAAAACAAAAAGCTGGGTAAACTCTGACCACCCCCCTCATTCTGCTGAAGAAAAAAAAAAAAAAAGATTAAAAACAGGGAACGTCAAGTTGAGACTTGCAGATTCTGTCCGGCTTCTTCCAAGTACCGAGTCCACATGCGGATCTGCCTGTATCCTGGTGGGCTGAGGGGGGTGGAGCGCTCAGCGAGCCTCAGTGAAGAGGGTCTCAAACCTGCCCTCAGCAGGTGTCAGCCTCCATGTTCGTGTGCATGTTCTCCTGGGAAGCCATGCTAACCTCAGTTAGCATCAGCTGTGATGGCCACAGGTCTCATTTTATTTTTTATCTCCCTCAACATTTATGTTTGATCACTATTGGTTTTGTCAAGCTGCCCACCCTGCCTTGATGCCCCCACGCGTGCAGGGGCTGCAGCCGTGAGGCCACGAGTTCAGCTCGGCGTTTTCAAGTTGCTGCCGTTCCCCCGCCGTCAGTCAAGAGGATGCAGCAGCCTCGGGGGCTGAAGGACGGGACAACAGAGGGGAAGGCCTAACATTTTTTATGATGGAGGAGGAGGGTGGTGGTGTTTCTGTGTGTATTTAGATGTATGTGGTGTGAACGCCAAACATCTGCCCAGAAATGACTCCCGCCCTCCGTGGCGTTCGTGTTGGTTTGTAGAAGCAGAACAAGCAGCGACGGAGATGGACCACATTCTACAGGTCTTATGGAGGAAGTTCTCCTCAGCTAACAGGACTACATAGATGGAAGAGGGGAGGAAGACATTTCTGGCCAGCCCTCTGAGCGCATGCTTGTATGTATGTGTGTGTGTGGGGGGGGGGGGAGGGGGGGCATATGGTTAGTGCAGGTAATCGTCCACAGAGGCGAAGGCGCAGGAGCCGATGCCAGTCCGTGCCATGATGGCGAGGCACTGGGCAGCCTGACCCACTGCCTGGGCCAGGGGGGGCTGCTTGGGAAGGTTGTGAGTCTCTGGAGAAGAAAAGAAAAGAGGACGACTGTGTCACAACATGCTGTAAAACTCAGCACCTGCGTTGTGCTCTCGTGATTTTCTCATCAGAACAGCTTGTCCATGTCAAGAACTTCACATCTCAAACGTGATGAACATGCCAACCATACCTAATATTGCACTGTTGAGGGTGGAGCAGACCGGTTCTCTCTGAACGGCGTCCAGCTGGTAGCCCACTGGGCTGGTCCAGGGGTCAGAGTAGGCCAGCAGGCTGAACGCATCCTGCAGCAGAAGTCACATGTCACTAAACATAAGACAACTCGCAGCCATGTTTGAGCGTGTTGCAAAAACTCCTGCAAGTTTTACGACTGCAGCTTCTCAACGACATGTTTCCCACTCGGTCCTCCACATTTTAAACATTTGATTTCAAATGTTGTCCGACAACCACAGTACATTGCAGAGTCTCCACTCCATCAAATCCATCCCATAAAAAGTGTAATGGATGTCAGCTTAGTAAAAAATATACTCTGCAGATTAACACACAACAGAGAAACTTATTTAGGTCCTTTTAAACAAATAGTCCTGAACGGTTTACGAGATGTTTTGAAAGAACAGAATGTTTTAGAGTGGTTTGCTGAAAGTCTGCTGATCATTTTTATTTTAAAAACCCTGCTCATTTGTTAATATTGTAGATCTATTCTAACAGACATTACTGATGTCAGCACAGAAACAGCCATCAGGGACTCTGATGCTTCATTCATTGTCATAAAGAAAACACATTTCCAGAATGTGTTTGTGCATTTTCTCCTGCTTTTCCAAACAGATGTTTTATTATCGGCTGCTCAAGTATTTTTACTCTCAGGAACAGACGTATTGTGCAAAATTATTTTAAAAATATTTTTAGTAGATTTCCTCTAATTAAAAAAAAACATTTGGATTTAGTTAAAGTAGTTCAAAACAAAAGGTTCAGACATGAAATCAATCCAAACATTTACAACAAAGCTTTGAGATGTGCGTCACCTTCAACATCATCTTGTTGGTGGAGTTCTTGCCACACTCTCGGCGGAGGTGTTCGCTCATACTCTGGAGCTCCCTGCCGAAATGGATCATTCTCTCAATGGCCGCCTGGCTCCCGCCGCACAGCTGCCTCTTGGACTGAGTCGACTCCACCTCTGCAGACAGTTCACTTACCATTACTCTCAGTTAAATCAAACTACCATAGTAGCACCTTCTCCCCCCCCCAGTGAAGCTCCTGTAACACGTGGTTCACTGTTCAGTTCTTACACCCAGTGCTGGAAAATACCTCATCTGCTAAAGCAGGGGCGTCAAGCTCACTTACAAAAAGGGGCCAAAATTAAAGCCTTTTTCAAACTAAGGGCCAATTTAAAAAAAAAAAAAAAAACTACAACTCAAATCAGATACCAAGCATCTTTTCTTAATCACAGGTTCCTCAACAAGAGTTTCACTGGTCTCATTTGATGTTCTCTGTTGAGCTTTCAACATCATAATCAAAGATTACTGAAAAAGTTCGATATAGAAGTATTTTACATTTCACATATCATCTTGGGGGCCACATTTGGCCCGCGGGCCTCGAGTTTGACACATATGTGGTAAAGAGTCTGCTAAAAGTCAGCTTGATCAATCAACTTGCATCACGGTTAATAAACGTTTGAGATTAACGACCATTTATTGTCTCCACTCTCTACCCACCCATGTCGGCATCACAGTCGTCGGGTTCTGCGGCGTGTTTAGAGGTACCGTTCAGGAAACCATTGGAGGACGACTCTGCCACTCCGTTAGTGAAGTGGTCCTCCTCCATGTCCACGTCGTTACTGAGGGGACAGGACAAAGACAAATTCCACTGTTAGCTGGTTCTGCTCCGTCTACAGCAGCAAGTTGTTTTCCTGTTAAACGTCAAACTGACATTATTGTAAATTATTTGCAGCAAGTGTGATTGAAGTCAACCGACAAGAATAACCAGTGTTAAAACGCTTCGTTAGTTACTTTAGTTCATGATAAATAAGATCTGATGGTATTTACAGTTACAGCTGTTCTTACTGTAGAATTTATTGTTCCACCTTTTTGTACGTGGACAAGAGTTTTATCAACAATTCTGTTTTTGTGCCTGGTTTAGTCATTTCCAAATCCTCTTTCACAAAGAACAGTTTTAAGCCACTGATCCTGGAGGTTTAGATCTTGTGTGGTGGACACAGCAGGGTCGCAGAGTTCAGTTCAGCGTCGACCTGCACGCCGTCCTGCTGTGGCGTTACTCCGTACCTGGTGATGGGCTGCTGGCTGCGGCTCCCGTTGAGGCTGATGTCAGAACCCTGGATGGTAGAACCAGCGCTGGGGGGGCAGGGCTTGTGGCTGTGAGGGGAGGAGCTGTGGCTCTTGTTAGACGTCACGCCATTACAGCAGTTACTGTCAAGCCCTGCGGAAGATACAGATGTTTTGAACGACAAACGTGACTTCATTTTTATTTGACTTTTTTTTTTTTTAAAAAACAGCACGTCTCGCTGTTTCTGCTCATTTTAACATTTTCACACAAAAGTCAACAAAAAAACAGGTTTATTTCAGTTCTTTTTTTTATTCTGTTCACAAACTGGATTCATTCGGCAGTCGGATCATAACTGATGTGAATGCACGGCGCACAGCTGGACTGTACCTGTGAGGTAGGGCTGGGAGCCGCTGGCTTTGTGGCTGGGGCTGCTGAAGGGCCGGGGGGAGCCGGGGTAACTGTCCTGAGACTTTGGGCTGCGTCCACCAAGACACCTCACCTCGCTGTCCGTCCCATTCACCATCTCTATGAACTGTCTCACTCTGGAGACGCAGGGGGACGGGAGAGGACGGGGAGGGAGACGGCAAACAGAAGCCACAACGAATAAAAGTTAAAAATAATGAAGAGCATGCAGAGGGTGGAAAGAAAAAGCTCAATATGCAGATTATAGCAGAATAAAAGAATCATAAAGGAAGAAAGAACATTATGGAAGATCATTGTGTTAAAAAAAAAAAAAAAAACACCAAAAAAGATTAAATAAAAAAAGCTTCTGTGCATTTGCAGCAAAACAAACTAAAAAAAAGAACATGTCTGTTTAACTTAGACCTTCAAAACAACAACATTTAAAGCTACTTTTCCACAAATCTGAGTTCCTCTGGACTTCCTCGTTCTCCTCTTCATCATCATCATCAGACTTTGAAGAGGCACTTGCAGCATATTTAAAGGTATTCTAGCAGAAAATCTTTGCTTCCCCACACCACACATTCGAGAGCTTTGTCCTGCGTACAGCTCACTTCTCAAAGGTTTTCACCTAACGAGGAGAATACTGAGTACGAAACCTTAGTAAAAATACACAGTATAGTGTGTACATGACATAAAAGTACACAGCATAGTGTTCTCTAATGAAGCTCCACCTAATCATTCTGAAGGAAGAAACAGTTTTAACTTTTCTGTACTTTACTTTTATGTCATTTCAGTGTTTTTAATTGAGGTGTGGTCAGATACATTAAAAAAAAATAGAGCAAAGGAAGATAAATTAACTTTTTTTAATGAGAGATTTCTCCCCTAAAATTACCATTTTATTCAAAAGAATTATATTTACAGGATTTCAGCTCATGTAGTTATTTTATACGATTTATTTTTCATATTTGATCATTTCTTAAAATACATTTATCACAGTACTGTTACCTCTCAGTGTGGTTCTAAATATAAATCAAGTTTAACTCATCCAGACAGACGCAACACCTTGTTGTTGTTAAAACACTGTGTAGAATTTAAGTTTGCAGATATTACAATAAACTACAAACACCTGAAATAACTCACAGAGACAATTTGGTGAGTTTAAGGTAAAAAAAATTAAAGTTAAACGGAAACACATCTTTGCTATAATCTGGGGCATATAAATATTAGTCTTTTAGCATTAAAATTGTTTAATTATAAGAACTAAAGCAGCAAACGCTGCCTCTCATTGTTAGACACTCAGGCTGAGGGCGCTCCCGTGGAGGTGCCGTCTCCTTTGAAGACAAGGAGTTTGGTAACACGCGCAAGTTGCACGGGTCTGAACGATGACGACGCTCCAAATACATTAACATTTAATACAAAGTTAGACTTTAGATGGTAAAAGTCTCGGGGAGGTCAGGGACGTGGGGTGACAGTGCATCAGTTCAGTCATCTCCATCAGCTGCAGTGAACTGGACATGTGCGAACACGTTTGATATGTAGACGTTTAATAAATTATTACATCATCACATATCCTGATGCATGCTCAATAATCCAGGTAGAAAAATCTAAAAAAGTTAAGTCTGGTCCTCTGGACATTCAAAAAAACAAAACTAAAACATATTGTAGAAATGTTTCGTCTTTCCTCCAAAACACTTCTTCAGTCGGAGGTGATGTGTTCAGCTCAGTCTCATAAATAGCACCTTCTCATAGTGGATCAACCAGTTTGCTGCTGACAGCAGGTTTTGGCTGTTTTAGCTTAAGTTGAATGTCCAGAGGACCAGACTCAACTTTTTTACATTACATCATCACCTTTTGTTAGAGTAGCAGGACATCCTCCTTGGAAAACAGTACAGAAACAACAGTGATCTCAGTTGCAGTCTGTCTCTAAACTGGGAACACTGCGCTGCTCTGACTGGGTCAAACTGGGCTCTGGTTGCGTTTATTTGTTGGAAGAAGCATCGGTTTGATTCCTGGATCATCATTAGATTGGATGGCTTTAACAAGACCTCAACGAAACATATGTTTGTTCTCCTTTTCATTTTTACAGACGTTCAAAATGAGAGTCACGGCGACGGAGAACTTTAATCTTCGTCTATTTCACTTTGTGGTCCACGGAACAACCTCGAGGTCTGGCTGTCCGAGATGAAAAGAGGTCGTCTCGGACAAACAGAAACTGTTTATGTCTACCACCCCTGTTCAGTCTTACTTGAGCATGAAGAGGAGGTCTGGATTTCTTTCCAGAAGGTTGGGGTAGAGTTGCTGAGTGGTCTCGATGGCTTCGCCCATTCTGCCTGACAACACCAGCTTCTGGATCTCTGCAAACCAACGGCAAACATTTTGCTGCTTTACTCACAAACACTAGTCTTCTGATACTAGCCTCGACTTTAGTTCAAACATTTATCTAAATATTCACAAATCCTGATGTTTGAAATAATCAACAACAAAAATAGCACATATTTGGTACATTTGTTATAACAGCAGTTTTATTTTCTTTTACATTGTTCGTCACTGCAACTCAATATTTTCTTTTAATAAATTTGTTTATTTGTCAAAACTTCAATATTTAAAATGTATATTTTTTTTAAATCAATGTTTTTCTAGGACTTGTTACAGGTTTTAAATACTAAAGAGTAATTTGAGTTTCAGTGTTGTCCATGTCCTGCAATTCACAACAAAATGCTGTTTCTCTGTGTACAGAAATCTGGAACAAGTAATCATGTAAATAAATAAATAAAAATAGACTCACTTTGTCTGTTTTTGATGGAGGCAAGCTCCTCGTGCACGGCCTGGTCGGTGGATTTGGCAAAGGCTTCAGCGGTGGCGCAGTAACTGTGGTGCACCAGGTACGAAGCCACCATCCTGTCAGGAAAACATACAAAAAAACGCTCACTGAAATACAAATAATTTACACACATATTCTTAAAAAAAATTATGGCTTTTCATAACGCCCAAATCTTGTCAGACAGCATGATCAGTTTTTAAGATACTTGTCTTTAAGATCAGTTTAAACTAGGGATGCACAATATTATCGGCATGGTATCTGTATCGGCCGAGTTAAATCTCAATACTGGACATCGGCCATTCCATTAAAATAACTCGCAGATATAAAAGGCGCAGTTTTTGCCTGCAGCGGCAGCACAACGCGATGACGTCACATGCACCTACCCTATCTCACGGAAAATTCAAAATGTCTGCTGTTTGAAAGTTTTATTTTTCGTTGGTGAGGACGTCAGAGTCCAAATATTTATAGACTACATTGAGCCTCACTACATCGTCCTCAGTCTGAGATATTTTTCTGACGGAACGTTACCAGAGTTGCAAGCTGTCATTTCTGACGTCATTGAGAAGCTAATGGTCGATAGCACTTGGGTGAGTTTTACCACAGACGTTGTGTTAGCCTGTTAGCATGATTAGTCTTACAGCACAATGGATGCACAGGAGTGCAGAGGATCCACACTGCAGCTGGAACAAGCCTCCACAAGTGAGACAGCATCGCAGGTGACTAATAAAATAAATAACATTTAACACTTTCATTTAATATAAGTTAAAGTGATATACATATCATTTGGCTGTTACTGAATATATGTCACCAGCTCTTACAGCTTTTACACAATTTTTATAACAAATAAGCCTAAATAAGAGGGATATGTTCTGATCAAGAAACGTATCTAAAATATCGGTATGGGCATCGGTTATCAGGCAAATAAGTTTTAACATATCGGGATATCGGCCAAAAATCCTATATCGTGCATCCCTAGTTTCAACATTGTATCAACTTCTAGAGCAAAACCAACTTCACCCTGCACACGTCAGCATAATTCAACTGTTGCAAAGTTTAGGAAGCCCTCATAAGATTCATGAGTGAAATGCAGGTAAGACCTGATACAGAGCCAAAACAAACATGGTGCAAACTTTGAGTTTGTTTTTTTATTTTATTTTTTTATGGCCTGAACATTACAAGCATAGAACAAGTGGTTTATTAATTTGAATCAAATAAGAACAAGCAGAAATTACTCTAACCAGTATTTCCTGTTCAGATTGACTAAAAGCGTTATTACATTAGCAGAAAGCAAGAAAAACAATGTTTTATGTCACTTTAAAGTGACAGAAAATGTATAAATGGCATATTAGAAGCAGAAAGTCACTTTGCAAACTGCTCCACAATAAGAAATCTGTTCCGCTTTGGTTTGCGCTTGTTTTTGAAGTTAGAACAAAACTTTCCTAATCATTATTTAAGTCGGCCTGCAATCTTTCTGACAACCCTAATGTTTTCAGGATGATCTCGTTTCTTGGCTGTGTGCTATTAGCGCAGTTTATTTTTATGAAATGAGCTCTGTTGACACTGTAAGCAGTGGTATTTGTGATCAGAGGCCTCTGCTCTCAGTGACTCCTCATTAGGTTTCTGTCGCTCCACAAACACAACGCTTCCCATTCACTGCTTTGACAAGAGCAGAAAAACTTCCCGTTTTCCTCCCTGCCTGCGAGCGTCTTCTGCTCAAAGCAACGACTCTCCATTACACCCACCCTCTACTCCAATCTGCACCAAATGGAGATTTAATCCATTCAGGACAAGTAATCATAGCAACAGAGAGCTAATCCCATCATGGCTTGGCATGAGCAAAACTGAGTCCCTCAGCTTTTCTACTGGATCACGGCTCAGACGCTTTGTGAGGCCAGTGGTCCAGCTGGGCCTTGATCCACCTCAGGTTAACATCATCACATCACTTGTGGCCTTTTCTATACTCTCAATACTAAATACAGTTACTACAAATCTGCTGAGCAGACAGAAAATCACTCTTTGCCTCAGAGTCCAGGATGAGACAAGCAATTATTACAAATACATAAATAAATAAAAAACTTTAAAAACCAACAGCAGGTGTAAGGACTCACTGAACAAACATGCAAAACATTTAAAGAGCAAATCTGTTGTCTTGGAAAATGTTCCACCTTAAGCCATCTCCTGTTTATGTCTGCAGGAATGAGAAGTTTAATGAGGCCTTAATGCAGCAACAGTTTGTAATAAATGAACTTGTTAAACTACAGACTGAAGGGAGGAACAATGTGCACCAAAAGTTACTGCGAGCTTTACAAGTTCATTCAACATCCCCTTTACTGCGAGGTAACAACCTTGAACTGCATCTATAAAAGACGGTGAGTATCCTCTTTATACTTGAAACCAAACTCAACGCAAAGCCCATAAAGAGGATGAACGGCTGCTCTGTTGTTGCCTTTGTGCAGACAAAACAGCAAAATGGTGCCAGTCTGTAATTTATTTTCATAAAGTCAATGTGAACATATACGATAACAAATTTTGCTGGGTGGCTAATTATCTCAGAAATTATTGCGATAAACAATAATAATGTTTGCAATTTGACAATAATTAGTAATTACAGTATTGTCAAATTAACTTTAACACAACATGACATTTCCTTTTAGTTTTGACATTTTATATATGAAGCAATAATTGTTTTACAGGAAATATCTAAAAATTCAATTCAAATACAGTATTTTCTGGCGTATAAGTCGCACCTCCGTATAAGTCGCATTGACCAATTTTGTCCAAGAATTTGGAAAAATCCATAAACAAGTCGCACCTCCGTATAAGTCGCACCTATTATGCGTCACCGCTGACGCGTCGCGT
>JARVLU010001586.1:33370251-33383483 GCA_031762415.1 Simpsonichthys santanae
CTAACAGGTCTCTCTTGAAAATGAGTTCTCGTGGCTCAATGAGACTAACCTGGATAAATAAAGGTTAAATGAAAAAAGAAAAAAAAATTTTTTTATAATAAATGTTTTTCAGACTTTTTTCAATATGTTGACGACAAACCAGAGAGCTCTCTCACTCATTACCATCTTCTGACTCTGGTTGAGTCTTCATCTATACGTGATTTATAGTTTCAACAAACAGAATCATAAAATTATACATTATTCATTGTTCCTTGTAATAAAATATCTTTTTCATGTTTGTGATGTTTCATTTGATTCCTTTACTCATGGAAAGTATGTTTATTCCCCCATTTGACAGAACTCTGCCGCTTGTGCAGACTTTATTTATTTATTGAAGCTTGTGACACATTTTTCCACAGTTATTAATGACTGCTATGAATCCACGTGTCAAAAATTGCTCTTTAATTGCTTTTACATTTCTGCATATAAGTAAAATGTTGTTTTGAAACCAAAACAAGCCAAATAAACATGAATAACAACAAAAAGCTCTAAAATATTAGCTTAATTTACAAACTTTCTTGTTCTTTTCACCAATAAAAATGATCAGTTTTTGTGTTTCCCAGTTCACATGCGCACATGAACATGCTCATTGGTGAATTCTAGAGATCTTTCCAAAGCAAACTGTCCACTTCTTGTTCATTTTGGGTTCATCATGACGACATGTGGTGCCAGAACTCGTGACAAAGACACTGGCAGAGCCCAAAGAGCATGATCATGACGAGGCTGGCTGGCACCAAGCTCACCAGCAGCAGCCCAGCTGTTGTCCTCTTCATGATGAGCAGGTAGACTCCCATTGGCAGCGAGCTGAAGTACAGGAGCCCCAGCACCCACACCAGAGCCCGGGCTGAGGTCTGGCACAGCAGGGCCACACAGTTCCACACTGTCCACCTCTGTGTGATGGATGCCAGAGATTCCAGACTGGATGAGCTCTGGTTTGATGCATGAACATCTTGGGTGGTTGCTGATGCAGGTGGAGGCTCCAGAATAGTGATGACTACAAAGTTAGGGGAGCTCCGTATGGTGGTGTACGGCGTGGAAGAAGACGTGTAGGACATGGAGGAAGCGTTGCCACCCGTCAGTGAGCTCAGACGTCTGGGGCTGAGGAGAAGCTCAGCTGTTGAGTCCTGGTGGAAGTGAAGGTTCCTCTGATTCCTGCTTTGGAGAGCCAGGGTTGCCACCAGATTGCTGTCATCTGGCAGATTCATCGCAGCCTCTTTCGGGAGTTTGGTGACATATCGACAGAATGGACACACCAAGAGATTGGAAGGCGACTCACGGAGGTCCAGGATCTTGACGAGGCACTTCAAGCACAAACGGTGGCAGCACTCAAGCACCTTTGGCCTGCAACTTCCCAGATTGTACGCAGAGTAGCAGATCTTACACTCCATGTCTTCAGAACTCAGCTTATCCAAGTGGATACAGTCACTCCTAACATCATCAGGGTTTTGCTGCTCAATCCTCATCTTTAAAAAAAAACGTTGCTCCTTTGAGATCAGAAGAAAAATCCTAAAATCTCAGATCGCTGCTCGGCGTGGAGAAGCATAAAAAGTTTCCCACTGACAGAGGCGGCGACAAGTTTCCACATCACTGATGGCGTTGTGGTTATCCAACGGGCTTCTGTGTGTGCGTGCGTTGTGTGTCAGAGAGTGAGTTTGGAGATGATGGAGGAAGCCACTGGTAGGTTCTGTCCCCTGTGGTTCGCCTGTCTCTGAGCAGTTGGGGTGACTGTCGCTTTCACGAGCGAGGAAGAGATAACTGTTAACACAGCAACCAGCGGCCATGGACAACAAAGCAGAGCCTGTGCAGACCAGAGGTGGAATTTTCGAGTTTGATCTTTTGTTGCTCTGTGAAATTCAGTCCAATTAGTGACTGATGAACACACACACACACACACACACACAGAGAAAATGTTTTAACACTTGCAGAGCTCTGATATAAGTGTGCACGGATGATTTCAGCACTTTTAGCTGTCACTATTGCATAAGTTGCAGTTGAACATGCACAAAATGCTAGTTTGTGATTGTGTGTGTGCATATATTAAATGGGAATACATGCAATTGGAAAATAATTTTCATTTAAATAAAGTCAACTGAGCAATAAAAAACTTTACTCACAGAGAATTAAATGTTGTGTCTGTAGCGTTCCGCCTGTTTAACTGAGACTTGTTGTAGATTTCAGCACGTTTTGTGGGATTGAAGCTTCACTGATTAAGTTGACTTACTGTTGAAGGAAGACCTGCGACCAGCCAGACATCAGATCATGTTGGGAGCATCAGAATGTCTCCTCTAAAAGGTTGAGTAAATTGAAAAGGTTTAACTCAGAAGAGACAGAATTTGGAAATTCTCAGTCTACAACAGCCATTAAAGTACGATTATAAACAAAATGGTATCAAGTGAACTTGTGTTTGAATTGATCCAACCCCTCCTGAGATAAAGAACAAACACAAACAATCAAATGAGAACATTACTTTTAAGCAAAAATAAAAAGAATCAAAACTTCCGTCTTATAAATATTAGTGTCATTCATGTAAAAACTCAGCTGTTTTCTAATATATTTAATGGTGATTACAAGATTTAAATCAACTATAGTTCATGTGAAATTTGGTACGCTGAAAAACAAAAAGATTAACGAGATGTGTGCAAGTCTGAAATGGTGACCTGGTGGGGCTCTAGTCGCAGAAAGTACAGCAGCTCTTTGTTGAAATCCACAGTTTGGCCGTGAGATTTGACCTTGATTCACAGCCAAACCTGTTCAGGCCACATTGCAGAAAAAATAGGTCAAAATTCTTTTGTAGTTGCAAGTTTCATGTTGTTACACCAGAACAGGTTCTTTTGAACTCTCTTACGTGGCCCAGATTGATTTGAGCAGCCCTTTAGTCTGTCTGTTTCCTATTATTTATAAAAAATATGTTTTTTAAAGATACTCCCATCTGTTTATATGTCAAGATTTGTATTCTGTAACTGACCAGGTTTTGTGATTAAATAGCTTTTATGTTGTAAATGCTCCAAGCAAAACAAAACAGGACATTGTAAACAGCTCAAGCTTTTTACAAACTTTATTTTTCACTGACTGTTTATATAATTTTCCCTAATGCGTCTCTATTAAATAAATTTTGTTCATAGCTAAGTAGTTTTATTTTATTTTGAGCTATTAATTAACTATACAATAGTGTTTAACACAGGTAAAGTAAAAATCTGACGTCACTGAGATGAAACAACACAAAAAGTAGCTGAAGTTAAAAAAAAGTAGCTGAAGTCTGAAGATAAACAGGAAGTGAGGTTGTTTTTGTTTCACAATAAAACCATTTCAAGCTGAAGCAGGAACAAGACCACCTGAAAGTAGCTGCTAAATAAAATTAAATGTAACCTAAGGAAACAATGTCTAGAAGGATTTTTATTTTTTATCAAGCTTTAAAAAGGCGTTCACTGCAGAGATAAAACAAACATTTTGAAAGAAAATTAATTTAGTTCTCTTTGAAATTTGCTTCATCAACAACAAACTTGACCTACTTTTTTTCTTGTTCCACTTTTAGCTAATACTGCAACAATTAGCTTTTAGCCACAAATTATCCACTTAGCTACCAATGCAATAATTTTAGTTTCAATTTGCCTTTAGTTAACTATTTTTAACTTTTAATTATCCTTTTGATATTTTACCAACATTTTCCTAGATTTAGCTTAAAGCAAGCAAGCTGTCTGGTAATTTTAGCTTGTTGGTGTTTTGACATTTTTAGCTGTTCTGTACCTTTTGCTTTTAGCCACCCTTTTGCTACTGTTTTGCTACTTTTAGATTTTGGCTAGGCCTTTTGCTGCTTTCATCCAGATTCTTCTACCTTTGGCCAGCATTCTGTTTCTTCTGTATATTGAGGGTTTCCCTTCCTTTAGCTTTTATTGTTCTGCTACTTGTAATTAGCCTTTGCTACTTTTTTCTTTTAGCTACATTTAGGTCATTCAGCACTTAGCATTCCCACTGAATTTTTTTTTTTAGCAGAAAATCAATTTTCTGTAAATATGATAGAGATAATGATTATAAATGTTGAACTTTGGGGCGGCACGGTGAATCAGTTGGTAGAGGTGTTGCTTCTCAGTGAGAAGGTTGCTGGTTCAAATCCTGGCTGGGGGGCCTTTCTGGGTGCAGTTTGCATGTTCTCTCCATGCATGAGTGTTTTTTTTTCCAGGTACTCCGGTTTCCTCCCACAGACCAAAAACATGCATGTTAGACTGATTGGTGACTCTAAACTGTCCCAGTGAATGGTTGTTTGTCTCGTTTGTCTCTATGTGTCCCTGTGATGGACTGGAGACCTGTCCAGTGTGTCCCCCGACTCTCGCACAGTGACTACTGGACATGGGGACCAGTGACCCCCCGTGACCCGAAAAGGAAGAAGGGGGTAAAGATAATGTATGTACTGTATGGATGGATGGATATTGTGCTTTAGAAGTTGGAATTTGAAAGGTATCAGCTTTAGTTTGGTAGTTTTATTTTGAAACCTCCAATCCGGAAACACTGTTAGTGACTTCAGCTGACGGAGAGGAGCAGCAGAGAGAAGAGATCCCGCCCGGTCGTTTAGCAGCGATGCTGGGGAGCCGGGAAGCAGGCACCTCTGGCGGTGGGGAGGCGGCCGCCGGGTCGCTGGGGCCCCCGGGGGCTCCGAGCCGGACACACCCCGGGGAGGAGAAGCCTCCTGGCCGCGCAGGATCTCACGTGACTGGTGTGGTGAGCTGGAAGCGGAGTCCTTGCAGGACCTCAGCCCTGTTTGCTGCAGCCAACACGCTGGTCTGGTAAGAAGCATCATGACGCAGGGATCTCATGCAGCACCTCTGACCTGCTGCCATGTCATCATCACTGATGTCCTGATCAGAATGTGAAATATGAACTGTACCTCCCAGAGCTGAACTACTGTGCAAGTTTTAAAAATGTTTTCCTCTTTGAAATACTGAGATATTTTCATGTAAACAAAAGAAAACAGTTGTAATAAGTGCTCTATTACTGACTATTTCCATTTACTCTAAATTTAAACTAACTCATTAAATGGACTTTTCAGCAACATTTTTATTTGTTTATATTGACTGATTTTTATTCAAATACAGTAATCATTTTTGGCATTATGTTAGTATATATATGAGAAAACAACTTGATCCACAATATTCTTTGCCCTGAAAGTTTCATAGCTCAAAAATGTACTAACATTAAAAAAAAAGAAAGAAAATGATTTAATTATTTACAAGTCTTGTTTTACAACTTTTTAAAATCTGTGTCATAATTGTTTGAGTAAAAAATGAGATACAAACTTTACTGAAAAAAAATGATTTAGGTAAATTTAGGAAAAATAAACACAGTTAAAGTTAGTAACATATGGACTGCTTCTGTTGAAATAGTTTTTAGTGCATTTAAGAGCAGGAATGAAGCATCAAACCTTCTTCATGAATAATCAAATAACTCACATAACATAACTTGAAACACTTTCTTTAAATTTAGTACAAATCATTTGCATTGTAACATTTTAAAACAACTAATTTGTGAACTAAAACGTGCACTAAACATGTTTAATGGGTCACTTTATTATTTGTCATGACAAAGTGAACATGTGAGAACTTGTTTTGTGTCTGCAGGTTTGTTGCTTCCAGCTGTTTTCGAGTCTACAGCCTCGTGGCCATCCTGCTCGCTCTGCTGGTCGTCACGGCGACGGCCAGAGATCTTTATACGACCATGTTTGCAGGTAACATGCAAACACCTTTCAAATATAAAGAGAGTAACAAAACGATCTGTTCTCGCCACGATAATCAAATAAAATGCAAAAAATGTAAACCTGCACTAATTAAGTCATCGTATTGAAATTTATTTTGGGTGCTGTAAATCTGATAATTTCCTTGTTAATTATTAATTCTGGCAGTGAACTGATTAACTTGAAATAAACATTTCTTTATCCTGATATTTTATATATTTATTGAATCAAAATTACAAAAACTGTTCAAGTGACAGCAAATTAAATATTCATGAAATTTATGAAACTGCTGCACCTTTTGCTGCAGTTCCTGCACACTAATGCACATTTAAAATTCATTATGGACAACGTATTTTTTAATAAGAAATTATGAAAGAGCCTCAGTGTAACATGAATAAACTATTTAATAATTGTTAGTCTACATGTTCTTAAGTGGTTTTTTGTTTTCTTTCTGAAGCTTCTTCAGTCACTTGTTTTATTTGTTGACATCCTGACATTGTGGGATGAAAGTTTGCTTTTCTATCACATGTAGGTCTTCTTTTCATGGAAATATATGAAGGAATTAAATAAAAGCAGTTGCTAAAAGTAAAAAAAAAAAAGGTTTAACATGTTAAACCAAGCTATCTACATTTTCAAGCATAGAGACTTTATGGCGTCACGTTTGTTTGTAGGAAATCATGAAGATGTTCAGCAGGAGCTGGTTTTAAAGGTTCAGATGAAGTTTTGTTGTTGAGTCGTTTCGTACTGCCAAAGCAGCATCAGTGCAACATCATTCATAACTTCAGGCTTCCTTCACGCGTGATGATGACCTCGCTACGACGTAAAAAATCTGCCAGAACATGGATGTCTTTGACGAGGTCTTGACGAGGTCTTCAGGTACAGCGTCATCAACATCGTGTGTGAAGAGGGCTCAACTGTTCAACCTGATCAATAAAAAATCTTTAAAAAAAAACTCTTTCAGCCTTTTGCACTGGCACAACCCTGTCTTACAGTGATGAAGATGTCTTAGCTGTGAAGGTGACAACATTTAAAAAACAACGTTTTCATCAGAACATCCTGCTGACTCAGGATGAGACGTCGTAATCTGACACCCATTCCAAGATGGTCTCCTGTGACTAACGCACTTCAGTTTAACTTCATCTGGTTAAAACTGATGCTCCATTTTGTGACTGCACAATAGACTATTTAAATTAGATTTAAATGTAGCAGCTGGTTGTAAATGTTTACTTGGCAGGATTAAAGAGTCACTTCAGTACGATCCATTAAAGCTCATTGATAAAGTAACATATTTAATTGTGAATGTAAATTAAAAAATTGCACAAAGATACTAAAAATGGGGAAAATGCACAACGGGACAATAAAAATCTGACTGTTATCTATTTTTACGGTAATTGTGTTTAAGAAGTACAACTCAACATTTTCTTTCCACAGGAGCTCACCTGTGGAGCAGCATGACGACAAGGTGAGACTTTAACCTCTTACCTGTTTCCAAAAACACCTGAAACTGTGCACCCAAATTAAATCAGCTGCTGTTCTCGGACCCTTTGGAGAAAATGCAAAAGCTTGGTCTCTTTATGAAGATGCCAAGCTATTTTATTTTTATTTTTTGCAGTTAAAAATGCTTTAGCTGTGATTAATATGTCGCTATTAAGGTGCACAAGATGGAGGTTTGTTCATTTAAAGATTGTTTAAAAAAAGAAAATGTTCTTGTCAGATTTCTTGTTCTTTAGTTTCAAACTTCTTCTCGTGATATTTAATGATATTTGGGAGGATTTGACAACATCTTCAGCCTGTTCAGTCTGAAATAACCTGTTTACTGTTGAAGAGCATCATGCTGATCATGTTGACGTCACATGGAGGAAGCTCTAACTGGA
Source organism: Simpsonichthys santanae (assembly GCA_031762415.1). NCBI lineage: Eukaryota > Metazoa > Chordata > Actinopteri > Cyprinodontiformes > Rivulidae > Simpsonichthys > Simpsonichthys santanae. The sequence goes on from JARVLU010001586.1 coordinate 33,377,887, forward strand.
TGACTTGTTGTCATGTTGTCCACCAGGCTGAAGACATTTACTTCATGTGTGAACACAAACATAATCCTTCAGTTTTAAAACATGTATTGACCTGATAGCTGATTTTAAACTTGCTGCACAAGCCGTAAAGTTCAACAGCTTTTTGTTTGTCTGCACGATGATCATGAGCTCCTGCTGATCACGTGACCACTAGTTCTTCATGTTAAAGATGTAAGCCGCCCTTCACATTAGATTTGGACCTCGCTGCGCTCTCCAGAACCTTATCACATTGTGGTAAAGTTGGAAAACTTGCAGTGTGCTTTCTGCTTATATTTATAAATTCAACCATGAAACATATTTTCTTTTGAAACTTAAATTCAAACACTGGTGTCAGACATTCACACTTTTTTCTAAATTAACTTTGCACCTCATAAAGTTGCTGAGTTTGGCTGACTCACTTTGTTTTACATGAGTGAGCTGGTTCTCACGCCTGACCTTTATTTTGAAAGTGATTGTGTGCTCGGTGGCCGGACAGTGTCTGTTACCCGATGCCACAGCTGGGTCACTGACCCGGTCAGTGATTCAGACGAGGTGTTGGGGATTTGTAGGCGCCACGCCGAATGCAACACATCTGAGTTATACAACAAGTGTCAGGTGAGTTTGAGCTGCTGAATTGTTTCCCTTGACCATACAAGTACTTTGTACTTTGTACGTGATGATGCTGCCAGGTCTGCTCTGTAAATAAGAATTTGTTCTTAGTGTTGGTTAAATAAAGGTGAAATGAAATGAGTCAGGAACACTTCGCTTTGTGTTTGCTTGTAAAAAGAAACAAATTGCATAAATTGGTTTTTCAGCTCAATTAATGAGAACAAGCCAAACTACAGATGTTGGATGAACAAAGTGCTGTGGTTCAGTTAGAAGTATTTTCTGATGCTTTCATTTAATTTTGAGAGTTATCATTTTCATTTAGACGTGTCAAACATCGTAACTCTCTCTGTTACTGATGTTTTTTGGCCAGTAGGATGGGATTGTGTTGTTGCCACCTGCTGTGCTCAGTGTTTTGTGGATATTTGGACATCAGGCTTGCAAGTCTTGGATAAAGGTTTGTAGCTGCTGTCCCTTCAGGGAAGCCGGCAGCTGAGGAGTCGAGCCTGCGACAGTGTGAACGTGGCTGCGCTTGTGTAAATGTATGCAATCAAAAACTTTCTGGTTAATTCTTAAACATGATTTCTTAATTGAATCCACAATAGTATGCTTGGTAATGATATACATGGCATCACTTGTGGACAGTTGATGGCTGCATGGAAATCTTTAAATGCAAGACTGACACATATTACCCTAAAGGACAAAAAATATATGGTGGGGGGAATTTTTAGATCCACAAATGCATCATTTTTGTTATGATTTTGTTTATTTGTTTTGCTTAAAAGTATAGTTTTTATAAAATAATTCATGTGGGCGCCTCCCCAGGGAGGTGCTTCGGGCATGTCCAACTGGGAGGAGACCCCCAGGAAGACCCAGGACACACTGAAGAGACCATGTCGCTCATTTGGCCTGGGGACACCTTGGAGTCCTCCCAGAAGAACTGGAAGAGGCTGTGGAGAGAGATGTTGGACCTCCCTGCTCAAGATGTTGCCCCCAAGACCTGACTTCAAGAGGAAGATGATGGATGGATGGATGGATGGATGGATGCATGGATGGATGGATGGATGGATGGATGGATTTATATGGGGGACAATCTTCATGTTATAAAAATTGTGTGGGTTGGGGGAGGGGACTCCTGTCCATGTCTGGCATCCTGTTACTCGGGAGGTTTTTAACTACCTGGCTACATCTGCCAAGGTACAGACCTCACCTTACTCAGAGTGGTTAGACTCCTCCTCCTCAAAGGTGGACATGAAGACTGTATTAAGGAGATCCTCAAAAGTGTTCCTTCCACGGCTCAATTCACCAAAACAAACCACAAACACGGGAGTTTCATGTGATTCTGGCTGGCTAGAACATGCGTGTTGCTTGTGTGATGTCAACAAGCTTTGTGGACTAACAATGTTCCTGACAGGTGCAGCTCAACTGGATGGAGAGCGTCTCAGACGAGCACGACCCACTCTTGTTGACGCCGGGTGTTCATGTGTGAAGAGGGTTTCATTATCAGAAACGTCATGTGGCCTTCAGTGAATCTGCATTTTAGTTCCCACAACAAACACACAGTTTCCTAAGAGTTGTGAAACCTAAGCACAGTGCATGTGATTACTGCCTGTGTGTGTGTGAGTGTGTGTGTGTGACTTAGCTGTTTCTCTACTGCCAGAAAGGATGCAGAAATAATAGGTAGAGCCAACTGGATCACTTTACGCTGAAGGGGGCGTGCTGCAGAACAAATTCTCTGATTGGACCTCAGGGTGACTGATGGCAAAACAACACGTGTATGTCATGTGATTGCATCATCTATAAAAACAAGAGGGAAATTGGCCAAATTCTAAATCTTTGTATGTTTTGATGAATGACACAAAAGTTTTTGTTTTGTGTCATTTGGACAGTCATTAGAAAAATATCCAATATTATCTCTCTTCTCAGTCAAACTCTTATTAATTTATTTTTTCCAACAGCTTTTATGATAAATTATTTAAACTACAACACAAAAATGTGTATGAGGACACACAAAACAGTGCGTGTCGCAGCACGCCACGGAACAGTCTCGAAAGTGACGTCACTGAATTTTGACTTCTTCTGAACCGGACACATTTAAACCAAGAACGGACGTCTGCCCACAAAATAAAACACTTCAAGTGATCAACACTTTCAAACCAGATGAGATGCTGCAGTCTGCACACACTTTACTTTAAAATCTGATTTGATTTGTTTACTACAAGCAGAAAATAAAAACTGCACGCAGAGTCATTTCATGCAGGACTGAACAATATGTGCTGTTTTCATATAAACACTAAAAGGATGATGTTAGGAGGAGTTACAGTTGTGACATTTTAAGTCTGGAAAGTGACAAAAATGTTCAAATATGGTTTGTTTTTGCACGTTTACGTCCGTGATCTTTGAATCTGTTAACATCATGTTGAGTCCCTTCGTGTGGTTTTGAACAGTTTGGGTTTGGGGTTGAATTGATGCCAAATCCTCTCGTCCTTCTTGTTTAAAAACTGTGACGTACATGAGACACACGCACGTCCTCCCGTCCATCCGTTCATGCCCCGTCACTCAGACATACGAGGAGGTGTGCTTGGAGGGATGTTGATGTTGTTGTTGGTGGCAGCTGTTTCATGCCCCCCACCCTCACCCCCAGTTCCTCTGTACTCCTGATGACCGGGGGATGGAATGTGGTGTGACCCAGTTATTTTTAGACGGAGCTACTTGAAATACTCCAACTGGGGATTCATTGAGGATAAACAGAAGCTTCTGTCAGGCTGTGTTGTCTGGTGAATTTAGCTCACTGCTGCTAAACACAAATTCTCTTTTCTTGAATTTGAAAACTTTACTGGCTTTAAAGATCTTTGGAAAGATTTGGCGGCACCATCCCGTCGTCAGAAGATAGTTTGACTCTCTGAAGATGTCTCCTGAGGATCATGGGGCAGGATTAAGGTACAACTGAAGAATTCTTGCCAAATATCACAGTTCTGTGTTGTGTGACATTGTAGGGGCTTCTCTAAAGTGTTTTGTGGCTTACAAAGCAGATAAAAAAGAAAACTCTACTTAACAAGAAATAGAAACGTGTCTTGAAACTAAACCTGTAAGGTTTTGTTGTTAAAGCTGTCACATACTGGATAACTTTTATTTCCCTGCATGTTTTGATCGAGCAGTCGGCTCACACTGATAATAATGTTTTGCTCATGTTGAACCTCTGAGTTCAGGTGGAAGAAACGTCCAGACCAGAGCAGGTTAACATGCAGAGATGATGTGTCCCAGCTCCACGTCTGCCTCATGCACTGGTCTTAATGGTCACCGTTGGGTTTCAGATGTTAACGCATCTTTTCCTGTTGACACTATGTGAACTTGATCACCTGGTTACTGTCTATGTGTCTGCACGCAAAGCATAGGCAGGTATTAGTTGCACGGGAGTCGGGGTTGCTGTGGTAAATACCAGCAGGTGGGTGAACATGTGAACACCTGCCCTGGAGATAGTTTTGCTTCCATTCATCACATTGTTTGTCTCGCACTATTAATAAAGCACCATCACCAGCGTGTTGGAGGCTCAGACGTGTTGGAGACTCAGACGTGTTGGAGGCTCAGACGTGATGGAGACTCAGACGTGATGGAGGCTCAGACGTGTTGGAGGCTCAGACGTGTTGGAGACTCAGACGTGTTGGAGGCTCAGACGTGTTGGAGGCTCAGACGTGTTGGAGGCTCAGACGTGATGGAGGCTCAGACGTGTTGGAGACTCAGACGTGTTGGAGACTCAGACGTGATGGAGACTCAGACGTGTTGGAGGCTCAGACGTGATGGAGGCTCAGACGTGATGGAGGCTCAGGCGTGTTGTCCTCTCTGTTGTTTCGGAGCTTCCTGATTGGGTTAACAGAGATATCTGCTCAACAGCTGCTCGTGTGTTGCTGTTGTCCTCAAAACCTGCCTCCGGCTCCTTTCGTGGGATTGACATGGATTTCAGTTGGAAGACTTGCAGAGAATTTGATACCACTGGTGTTTCACAATGATCCGGAGCACTGAAGCATGTGGTTTGTTTCCAAACTGTGGCTTTCAGATTAAATGAAGTATATACAGTATTTTAAAAAGTAGCTCGACAGTGGAATGAACTATTGGATTACAAAATAAGAATCAATGTTCAACATTCTTTACTCCTAGTTGTTGGAATATTTGGTGCAAAATGGAGTCATAAAAGCTCAAACGCAACATTTAAAGTGTGGTAATGCAAGACAGAGCAGCAGGAGATAAAAACAGATGTTCCAACAAACAGCTGACTGAATTCAAGCATCAGAATGTTAAAGTAGTACCAACAGACCACCCTCTGCAATAAACCATGTGATGCAAATTTCTAACAAGCTACAGCATCTAACAAGGTTCAGTCACGTCTTGGACTTTGTTGAAATGTCTTTCATCCAAAAGACTTAACGTAAGAAGACGACTTTTGGATGAAAGACATTTCAACAAAGAAGAATCCATCCAGAGGACCTGACTCAACCAGATTCTTCTACCTGGATTATTGAGCAGCATCAGGACAATGTTCAGTGTCCTGCAACCAACTTTGAAAAGCAAACGTGAAACTTAATGTTGCATCGCTCATGTAGATTTACACCTTTTTCCAAAAGAACTCATCTTTCATGGAACAGATTAAAGCATGGTGGTGCAGTGATACAGATGTTAATGTCTCACCGTATCACCGTCACGTGTTCAGCTCGTCATTTTCTCAGGAAACCAGGCTCCAACAGGCACATGTGCCTGGAAGTCAAGGAGGGTGCAGTGGGCCTGGCGTGACATTTCCTCATAAGAGTCACTTGAGACATGGCAGAGTGTTTGAGTCATGTGGGTGAAAATTAGATACTGCAGCTTCGTATGACATCATGTGTTTGTGCCCAGCAGTTCATCGTGTCGATGATCAAAGGGAGGGGCACACAAGCACATAATGATGCTGACATTACACAGTGGGGGGCGGGGGGTAGTAC
>JARVLU010001586.1:33432743-33443899 GCA_031762415.1 Simpsonichthys santanae
AAAGTCCGCGAGGGTTGATGACGTCACTGGGGGGCGACGGCCGTATACGCGAAACACCGTAAACCACGCCCGCCGTAAACCGAGGACTACCTGTAATTGTAATAAAATTCATCTTACCTGCTGGGCGAGTCTCTCGGCCTCCAGTCTCTGTCTTTCTCTGCACACACAATAAATTTAAACTATAATAAAAGACTTACAGGAGCAGTAAATCTTGTTTAAAGTTTTAAAACTGTCAGTGTAAAGGCTACAGGTTCAAAACGGGAGGACTCTACCTCTCCAGCTCCTCCTCTCTCCTCCTGCAGCGCTCCTCCTCCTCCCTCTTCCTCCTCTCTTCCAGCAGCTGGCTAACAGCCCGGCGGGCCAGCTGGCCTCGCAGGCGCTTCTGGAAGGTGAGGGTGGCCCAGCGTAGGAGCAGGAACCTCCTCCTCCAGTAGAAGGCCCGGTAGTTCTTCTGAATGAGCACGGCGCTCTGCAGCAGCTTCCTGTACTGCTTCCTGTGAACGACAGACACGGTGAATCCCGGGCTCATCCGGGTTCATCCGGCCCCTCGGGGGGGGAGAACGGTGCTGCACAGAGCCGAACCTGGCCACGTAGCCCATCACGTGGGCCTGGATGATCATGGCCGCCTTCAGCACCTCCACCTCCCTCTGCTTCTCCAGACGGTGCTCCAGAGATTCACGCAGGAAAACCTGAGTCCAAACAAGTTTCAACAATTAACCTTGAAACACAAACTGTTTAAATGTTTCACACCAGTAAACGTCTGAACGTTTAGCATCGTCTGATGCAGTCTGGTTCCTGCAGAACCTCGTTCTTGAATAAGAACCGTTTCATTCAGAGCTCGTTAGAACGAAGCGTCGGACCAAAACGCTAAAAGGATGAAATCACAACGTTTGTGACCACGGCCGTCACAAGACGCAGCAGCTAAACGCACCTGGAGCTGAGTGAGCAAAAGAAGGAAGGAGATAAACTTTTAAACTTATTAAAACATTTATTTTTACAGTTTCAATGTTTTATTGGGGATTAATTTAATTTATTCATCTTTAGCTGTTCGTTCTGTTTCTTCCACACAGCTTGTGACACATCCTGTGTTAACGTCGTGCACACTGTGCCGGTTATGAATCAAGTTTTATAATCCAGCAGCATCAAAGAGTGTTTTTAATCCTAACACCAGCGTTCAGCTGCGTGTCGACAGAAATCAAACCCGGAGCCGCCCTCCTTTTGTCAGAGCGACTGAAGACGCAATGACTGCTGGGAAAAGACTTGTCCTGCGAGCGCTTTGTGCAGCCGAGCGCTCACTGACGGAGGAACTGCGCCCGCTGGGGCCACCGGGGTTAATCCGATTAGGGCGGGAGGGAAAACGAGATACGGGACACGGTCTCTGAGGACAAAGACACATCGTAGGGACACACTCGTGTGTGTGTGTGTGTGTGTGTGTGTGTTGGATTGTCAGCAACAAAGCACTAATGAGATTTTGTGGGGAGACGTAACCCCGTCAGTGTAATTTGGATGTTGCTTACAAGCAGGTTAATTAAGAACTCTGGCGTTACATTCCTGAGCACGTGCACGGTCAAGTCCATTAAAACTCATTTTACCTCCTCGCATCTAAACATAAAAATAAAAAAAAAACTCAAAGTACCAGAGCACATTAAAATCATGTTTCTGTTCAACAGCTGGATTTACTGCCTTATTCTGACGTAACGAGGGAAAATTAGGAATTAAAACTATTATTTTATTATCAAATGCACAGGTAAACTTACCTGCAGGTGTTTGAATAAAAGGTGTTTAAATGTTACACAAATTAAAACGTTCTGAGATGCAGTTTTAATAAATAATTAGAAAAAAGTCCTCAAAACGCTCATCAACGGGTCGAGCGTGTCACAGATTCACTACAGAGAATCTGGAGACGCTCGACTGCACAAACATTGAATTTTAACAGTTTTAAGAACATTTTATCTGTGCTCATGCAACATGATTCAAACTGTCCCAGAATGGAAGTAGCTGCTTGTAAAAGAATAAAAATAATAATTAAAAACACATATCAAGCCCCACAAAGCCAGCAGGTGCAGAAAGATGGTTTATTCTATCAAATAACTGATTATATATATTTTTTTTTGAAAATGTACAATACCAAAGAAACAAAGAGATTGTGTAAAATATAAAACATATAATGAAGGAGAGAAACTTTTATTGTGATGCCTCAAAGTGAAACATAAAATTCTTCTTTGTGAAACTCTAGTTGTTGTTTTTAGAATTATTTACAACTTAATTTATGTCTCTTTGCAACAATTACCAACAACATGGAGCGTGAAGAACGTGCACCCTCGTGTGCGAGCGCACACATTTGCATCACAGTGAATTGAACCTTTTTAATCATTGCTTTGCTCATTAGCACAACAAAAGCCTCGCTGAGCCTCGGTGCGGTTTGATTCCTGCACAGGGGCCTTCAGGGAGCGGTGCTCTCTGGCACAGGTCAGGCCCACGGAGCGAACAGAACTGAGCCGAGCCGCATCCAGTCCAGCAAATTAAGTTTCAGGCTCTACAGGAAGACAATGGTCAGGACATGAGCCGACTGAAAGGAGCTGCAGGCCGGCGAGATGTCAATCTGAGCAGCAGCAGCTGGACAAAGTGGACGAATCCCTCAGAGGGACGTAGAACTGGTTTAAAGGTTTCCAGACGGTCCCAGTAACAACTTCCTGGTTCTGTGATGCAGCTGGAGAAGACGAGTCACACAAATACACACACGATGGTTTCCACAGTGTTCTGGAGATCATTTCTGCAAGCTGCTGTTTTTACTCTAATATTAAGACTTTTATGTCAAAGTGGACTTTGCAAAGAGCACAGGACTTATTTTTTATTGCACAAAGGCTTTATTTCTAGAAGGATAAGGCTTATAAAAACATTTGTATTTACATAGTTCATTCTATTCTCTTTCTTTGTTTGCTTTTTATATTTGTTGTTTAATTTGCAGTTTGAAATATTGCATAATGTACAGCTCACAGGTCTGCACCTGAACATAAAGTATGGAGATGTATTCTAGGTTTGACAGTATTTTGGTCAGCAGAGCTTCAGAAATGCAAAGTTTATCTCATCTTATGTTAAAACATGACTTGACGATGCAAGGCTCCTGGTGGCCACCAGGGGGCAGACTTTTAAACTTAAAAAATGTCAAGTTGAGCACATTTTTGTGAAATTCGTTGAATTTGAAAATAATTTCATGCTTGGAAAAAAGAAATGATGCCTCAAACAAAGATATTTTTTGTCCTTTTAGGTTTCATCTTTTAGTTTGAATGTACATCTTTGTTGGAGAAACACCAAATATTTAATCTAAAATAATAAAATAACATTGACAGTCACATGCTGAAGTTTGACCAGCAGAGTATGAGAAAGGTTATTAATGCAAAATCTGAGCTGTAATTTTGGAGATATTCTGTAATTTAACCAACATTTTATATAAATGTTCATCACAGTATTGACCAGATATTTATCTAAGTGATAATAGAACTAATATTTCTTCAGTGTCTATTTGGGTGTTTCATGGCAAAATGCACAGATTTCAGTGAGATGAATACAAAAATATGTTATCGTGCACTGTGTCACCTCCTGCAGCATCACACAGTCATGCTGCGATTAGGGTTCTGTGTCCCCATCTGTCATTCTCCCAATGAAATCCAAACACACACACACAAACATGCATGCACCCATGCACACACCCACGCACGCACGCGTACACTTCCTGATCCGGTGTGGTGGAAGCACAGAGTGATAGACAGGACCGGATAAGGAATGAATCCAATAACTGTTGGATTCTACGCTTCAGGTGCTTTTGACCTCAATTATTCACACACACACACATGCACGCACGCACGCACGCACGCTACACAACTTGCAGTCACAGAGGTAGAGGCTTCTTATGGTTTCATCGAGCTGCGTTTGGACGAAGACCATCAAACCTCCAGGGAAACAGACTGAAGCCAAAATGAACTGGCGTTTCCTCTGGTCGTGGAGCGCGTCCAGTCAAAGTCCGTGTTAGCTGTGAGAACATGCATGCACCGGAGTTAGCTGGAGGCTAAAAGGATGGCAGGGCGTTCTGGAGCTCAGGGTCTGACAGACAGCCGAGCTGAGGAACATCAGCTGCTGATGGAAACTGGAAACCAGCAGAGATCTTTAGAGAACATTTGGACTTTCTCACTTTTCTCAATAAGCTCAAGGAGACGTAACAATTTAAAACTATTCTTCTGGGGACGTTTGAATTGATGGAGTTCTTCTTTGGCCCCTTTAGATCAGTTTATTTTTCTATTTGACAAACAACAACTAGACCTGATCTCAGCTAAGCTCAAAAGAACATCAGAAGGAACTCAGTCGATGGTTAAAGCAACATTTTTTTTTAAATATAAAACAAAAGGAGCTGGTGATGCGTCTTGAAGCCACTGACACTCACCTTGGTCTTGCCCAGCTGCCAGTCTGCACCGCTGCTGTCGTAGAGGTGCAGCAGCTGCTTGCAGCGCCCTCTGGGCTCCTCGCTCAGCAGCAGACCCTTCAGCAGCACCTTGTACCTGGAGGAGGAGCAAAGCTTGGGGTCACACCAAGAATCAGAGAGCTTCCAGTCTTAAATGTTACAGATGGAGAGCACGGGATCTATTTATCTTCAAGATCTGATGCAGCTCTGGCTGATCTGTGGCTCCAGCAAACATCTTCCTGATGACGTCATGTTTATTTAATCGAACATGAGCCCTCGCTGAGTTCTGCAGAAGCCACTCAGTCAAGCGCAGTCTAATCCTGTTACAAACGCGGCCGCAGGCTTAAACACACAAACAAACATGTCGGAGGCTGTTCCAGACCTGCAGCAGAAGTCCTGGAAGGATCTCCGGACCGGGAAGCCGGTGCGTCTTATCTTGACCGTTTCCAGCATGCCGGAGTATCTGAGCTGGTTCAGAACCACCGTCTGGTCGAAATGGTCAGGCATCTGGAGAAACAGAGTCAGGTTCATGTCCCTGCGCTTCAGGAACGACACGACAGAGTAACACACGTCCACCCCGAGTGTGAGACAGGACCTGCAGCTCATGATGCTCCATCAGAGGAGCAGGACGCGTCTTCTGCTGCTCAGAACCACACAGGTCGACACGTTGCATTCAAGCTGGACTTCACAGAAACTGAACTCCTTCTTTTAGTGTTTTGCAGTTTTTATATTGAGGAAGGTTTAACTAAACTGATTCCACAGAGACTTGACAAGAAATGGAGACGGGGGTCACGTGACGTGGAGAGAGAGTGATGCTTATTTTGGTACATTCAGGACAGATTAATGCAGATAAGACAGAACAAAGTTAAGAGACGTGTCACTGCGTGAACCGACACCAGAATTGGACTGCGCCAGAGAAAAATAAAAGAAATGAGCCGAGAAGTCTGACGTAATGACAAGAAGTGAAACCTGATGGTTTCAGTTGTTTTGTACAAGTTTAATGTGAGACCACAGCAGAAGCTCAGACAACAGAAAACGAGCCAGCGATTAATTAAACCACTTTAAAGAACTCCTTATTACAAAGTGAATCATCCGTAAAGGCGTTCATCTTGAACTGTATCAGTCGGTGCCGTCTGAATAAGTTTACTGCTTTCGTTTTCCAGATACACGATCCTGAAATGCAGGTGTGCGCTCAACGTCAACGGAGCGCAGCAGAAGTTTGAGTCATGATGAGCTGCAGCGCTTCAGGCTGAGGAGGTGAACAAACGACGAGCGAAGACGTCCAGGAGGAAAATTAATCTGCTGCTGCTGAACACGAGTGAAACAACCGCCCAGAACAAACATCGAGGATCCAACAGTAACATTCAGTAACAGATGTTACTAAATGTATTAATCTGTGAACTTTAGACAGCACATCTGAACACATCAAACTTTACAAATCTGTCGGACTGTTCTACGACTGTGGCAGTTGTTGATCTTCTTCAGCAGGTGATGGATCATCACGTGACGTGAGCAGCTGCTTACTCAGTTCACCTACAAATACTTTGATCAAGGACACGTTCATCGTTGAAATGAGAAACACGTTCAGTTTTCAGGTTCAGTTTTATAACTTTATGACGCATGTTGCGACCGATCTTCATCATTTTCCAACAGCAGCTTTGAACTGACGAGTCAGAAAAAAGAAAAAGAGCCAAAAATCTTTTACATGACTTTTTAAAAACACTGACAGAACTGCTTCAGTCCAAGGACTTCTCCGGGGGACTCTCGTCAACCTGTAACCTCAGTGGGCGTTAATAGGGAGGGGTGGGGGGCTCAAAATAAGTGGGGGCTTTCATACCAGATAGTAATGCCCCCTTTATTCCCCCCGATGGCCCATTGATGGCCCATTTGAGCTGCTGAGAAGAACGAGGCCAGCCCAGCAGCAGATCCCGACTGAATGAGGCCTTTTCTGCCGCCGGCTGCAGAGAGAAGCTCGTTAGCATAATTAGCATTTGCATGCGGACGGGACGCAGCCGGACAAAGAGGAGCCGTGTCAGGGAGCTGCCTTCTTTTCCTCTTTTTGATTTGAATGCCTCTGGGATTCAAACGCCAACTTTAGAGGTTTCACACTTCAGTTCTTTCTCCGTTATTCTTACAACACCCACAGACTGGAATGATCTGAACACCGCGATGGGCTGCTGCACCAAACCCTTCTATATTTAAGTATCTTTGATGATACAACTCTGAAATGACGCAGGAATGAACAATCAGGAGAGGTCAGTGTGAGTTACTGTTGCTGCACTGAACTGAATGTGAGTTCAAGTCGTACCTGCAGCAGTTTTCAAAATAAAATAAAAATAAAATCTCAGCTTTAAAGTATTTGAGCTTCTGCTTTTCATGTGACCATAACAGCTGCTCTAAATAATGTTGATATGGATACATGAAATGATGCTGACTGAATGATAAATGGATGACGGACTGTACTTCTACAGCTTCTTTGTCTTCTCAAGACACTCAGAGTTCTTTACAACAACCTGTGCCTCATTTACCTGTTCATGCAGAACTCTACTGGATCTGTACAGAGAATAATCACATTCATCCACTGATGGGACACACACTGGAGGCAATGAGAGGTTCAGTGTCTTGCCCAGGGACACTTCAGCATGTGACTGCTGGTGGAATCGAACCCCCAACTCCCCCATTGGAGGACGGCCGCTCTAACCACTGAGCCACAGCCGCCCTTTCAGACTGAAAGCTTTTCTATTTTGTCTGAACCTTTTCTGTCATTTAAACTCGTTTTATTTTAGTGCGTGAATTCAAACCTAAGCAGTAAATTGAAGTTTGCCGGCAGAAAACATTAAGGATGAAAATTAAGAGTTTCTACAAACTCATTCACGTTAGAATATTTACATAAAACAAACGTTCAGCTGGTGAAGAACAGAAGAATTAGTTAAATGTCACCAGTTCCTAATCCAAGAGCTCAGTTTAGTAACAACAAGGGTAAATTTAATTAATGCACAATCTCTTTTGGAATGATCACAACTTACTGCATTTATTAAGGCATTTATAAATAAAGTTGTACTGTGTTATTATTATTATTATTATTATTATTATTAGACCATGCACTGGATGTGATAGTTAAATATTGTTAAGACAAGATCAGCTGCAGTTTTCCTGCATTTTCTCTTCTGTGATCATCAGAACGATGAAGTCCATGCACGGTGCTTGAATGATATCGACAAGGATTTGTTGTGGTCCAAGCAGGAGCGTGTGATATTATTGCGTGGACAATAAATGAGTCATTAACTGTGCAGTCTTATTTTTAAGAGCTTCTCTTTGACTTTTGGAACAAAGTATTTTGCACACGTGAGAAAGAACAACAGTGGTGCAAACGTTTAAAGCCGGCAGATGATTTCAGGTTCCTGCTTGTGGCTGACAACAAAAGCCGTCGCAGATTTCAGCTGAAGATTCAGAGACGGAGGCATTCACGTGCACAAACGGAGGCGTGGCAGTCTGCTCCCACATGGGGCCGGGGAGAACAGGAGCTGTCCACCTCCCAGCTTCAATAAGACGACGCAGACGCTGTCAGCTTCCTGTCATCGTCTTCAGCAGATTATTCTCTCATTAAATCAGCGCGACAACAGAAGATTAATTTATCTGATGGCATTTTGAAGCTTGACATTTCTGCTGCCGTCCGACTTCAACAAAGTTCACTCTGTCTCAGGGGACAGGATCCAAACAAAACAGACCAGGTTCATGAAGAACTTGATCATCTCATCATTCTTTCTTTTCTACATCTAGAGCAGAAATGCTAAAGTTCAAGGAAAGAAAAACAAGAAATATTTGTTCCTTTCAATAAACAGTCCTGTGATGAGAAGATGACATCACATATGTTCTGTTAAAGGTGAGCTTCATGAATGAAGGAACCGAAGGAGGCGTGGAGGAGAACTCAGTGGGGTTGACATGGAGCGCTGAAGTTCTTCTGGTGGCACAGATTCAGTCATCACTTGATCAGCTGCACGTTAAGGTGCTGTCACGACCTCGCTGAACGGATCAGAGGCATAACAGAGGCAGGTTGACTTCAACTCCCCGTGCAGAGGCGCGTCAGGCTTGAAGTATTTTATGAGAGGCTTCTGTCACAAAGCAGTGTCCCCGTGACTGCGTCAGTCAGTGTGAAGCAGTTTAATCTCAATGAAGAGGCTGAAACAAACAACAACTTATCCACATGCTGCTTCTCTGTCCTTTAGATCTAATTTTAACCCACTTCTAACCGTTATCTAAATTTTAAACACCCACCTCTTGATATAATGATGGATTCTTAACTCTCCTTGTCTCTACTTTAATATATTTTTCAATTCATTGCCCTTGCTCAGAGATTCTAACACTTAAACCCAGTTCCAAATCATCTTCTGTCCAGGCAGATGAGAGCTCCATGGAAGGTCACTCCTTTAGGAAACTGCAAACCAGCACAGATTTGTGACACTTTGACAAAACGTGTCACCAAAGTCCATAAATTTTAATTTAGCATCACAAATGGATTAAGGGGGAAATCATTCCCTTTTAACCAGAACAGTAATCCCATTAGCAAGAAAACAGACCTTCTCGTGAACATGTCATTTACTAAACACATCCTGGTTTCTTCTCTCCAGTCTCGTTCGTTTTGTGCTCGATAAAAAAAAACATCGCACTCATGAAGTATAAACTCTCTGCTTTACGCCTCAAACGTGTCTCGCTAAATTCAACGTGCATCGCTTCAGGACCGAAAACCTTCACGTTCCATTAACGAGAAGACAAACGGGAACACGAGAGGAACACGAGAGGAACGCTGCGCAGCGCGGGCAGGAACTCACATCTGTTCAGGAGCCACATCTGGACAGAGTGAAACATCTTAACACACAAACTCTAAACGTTTCAACAACGCTTCAAATGTTACACGACTCTTGGGGCCAAGTTTAGGTTGTTAAAAATCATTATTTTGTATTTAATTATTTATATTTCTGCTAAACAAGAACATTTTAAATGTTTATGACAATTAAAAACTACATGACATAAAAATAACTGCTGCATCTCACGTCATTCCGCTGCACATGGCCCAGCCACAGCTGGACATTTAAATCACGTGCACAAAGCGTGCACCTCCGGTCTCACCGTGCATCATATCCGCGCGCTCCGTTTCCCCCCGCAGGCGTTTCTTCCTCCAGATAAGAGGCGAAGGACAGAACTTCCCAAAGCGTCCGTCGGTGTCTTCAGCGCTCATTCTGCCACCACGGAACCGCACAAAGGCTTTCAAAGCCACAACTCCACTCCCCTTTCTGCGTGGGGAGGGAGCGTTTCCATGGCGATCCGTCTCCTGCTGAGGCTGACTCCAGCAGGCCACTTGTAGGGTCTGACGGCGTGCGTTAAAAAGAGCAGGATGTTTAGATTCGAACGAGACGGAGGCTTTCAGGTCCACTCACTGCAGCTGACCGGAGCGATGGCGTGACAACAGAGACGCAACACGAGCTGCGACTGAAAACAGACCCAAAGGACATTTATAAATCTGAACTGTGAACTTTAAACTGCTGCAGAGCAGACACTATAAAGTGTGGGAGATGTTTCAGTATTAATTTTGATTTATTTTGTTTGTGAACAACATTTGAACTCAACATTTCATTTGGTATTAGAGATCAGGAGTAGCTGTTGCCAGAGGCTCTGTTGTGGAAGGAAAGGATCATTTCTGTTAATTGAATGTGCAACAACAGTTTTGTGTCAGAGTTTACAAACGCTAAAGAACTCAACACGTTTATATAAGAAACATTCTGCAGGATCTCAGATTAATTTATTCAGCGCAGCCTCGAGGTTGAGCAGAGCTGCTGCATTTAAACTTTTGAACGCTCCAACGGACCGACGCGACCTGCTCACACGTTCAGCTCACGTCTTTAACGCTTCAAGTGAAATTCTGGACAAACCTCTGCTGGAGCAGATCGTTTCGTGAGCGTTTGGGATGTAAAGTTCACACACGGTGCAAACAACTCGAAGAGCATGAATGACATCACAGTTCGAAGCAGCTTTGTTCAAATGCAGAGCCGTCTTCTATAAGAACTGCTTCAACTTTCCACTGAGGCTCGGACGCCTTCATGCCGCGTGAAAACACAAACTGTGCACATTAACATGATGATGCTGTGCTCGGAGCGTCAGATTGTTCATTCTGATCATATATTGATGTTTCCAAATGTCCATGAGCTGCAGGGGTTTCATCACACGGTTACGTCACAGCTTCTAGTTTCCCATTCACCAGTTATTAGGTTAAATACTTTTTTTATTATAAAACGTTTAAACTGGCTCATTTAGTCACGATGAGTAGAAGTTAAACAGTTAAAATGTTTTTTTTCAAGCCTTTAAAGATAAAACTTTAATTTATGGCTCTGCTTTGGTTTAAAAGTCTTAAAAAAACCACTTCAGTCGTCTCCTGTCCCCTTCGACACCTGCTCGAACTCAAACAGGCAGATGACAGGACGCCTCTCGGGGGCTTTTTGGGGGCCACGTGCCGTGGTGCTCTGACCCCTGCTACCCCCCTGGGGAGGCACTAACACCCTCTCCGCCTCTTTGCCGACTGCATTAAGCTGCACTCAGAGGTCATCAAGCTGCTCTGTTCAACGTTCGGACTGAGGACGAGTCCAGACGGTCGAGTTTCGCTTCATAAAAACGACTCTGGAGATGTCCAGCTGTGGGCGGGGGGGGG
>JARVLU010001586.1:33450930-33465002 GCA_031762415.1 Simpsonichthys santanae
GCAGCACAGCAGATAATCTCAGACTTCTGCACAGATAATCTCAGTCTGCAGCACAGATAATCTCAGTCTGCAGCACAAATAATCTCAGACTGCAGCACAGCAGATAATCTCAGACTTCTGCACAGATAATCTCAGTCTGCAGCACAGATAATCTCAGTCTGCAGCACAGATAATCTCAGTCTGCAGCTCAGATAATCTAAGACTGAAGCACAGCAGATAATCTCAGACTGCAGCTCAGATAATCTCAGACAACAGCAGACAGATTAATGCAGGATAATCTTCCACAGCTGGAACAGACAGAACTTCCAGAGAAAGAGAGGAACAGATGAAGAGCGGAGGGAAGTGAGGAGAAAGTGTCTGACCCGACTTGGAGGAAACCTGCGCGCCCCCAGCCGTCATGAACTCCATGTTCCCTGCATGAAGAATCCCAGCCAGGAGGCGCAGAACCTCGCTGATGTTCTCCTCGGAGAACTGCATCGTCCGCATGGCGTTCTGAAAAAGCCCAGAAGAAATGCTCACGTTAAAAACCTGCTTCCTGGTCACACGGAGGGAATCTGGACCTCACGGGTCAGAACTGGAAGCTGCCGCCAGCCACAGTCCATCCTGAGACGATGAGCCCTCAGTGAATTATCTGAGGCTTCCAACGGTATTAAAGTGTTGGGCCGGTCAGCACAAATGACACTTTTCAGTCTCAACAGACCTAATAAATTAAAAAATTAAAAAAAAATCAAAAATATTATTTCACTCAGCCTCATGGAACATAACTCGTCATGTTGTAAATGTAAAAAACTACCGTTAAATAAAATTTATAATGTTTTTTCACATGATAGAGACGTGAGATAATCCTTTAAAAATAATTTAACAGAAGTTAAAATGAAATATCTTTTTTCACATGAGAGCAACTTTAATTAAAACTCTAAACAAACCCTGGGATAAACAATAAATGTTAATAAATATATGTTATTAAAATAATGAAGCATATTTAGCTCTAATTAAAACAGCTTTAAATTTTTATTTATTTAACAGGACAAAAATCTGACAAAGATTAAAAACCTTTTATTTCGAGAGTGACAACAGAAAAAGACAAGTTACGACGTGCAGACACTAAATCAATGTTTTTATGAATAAAATAAAAACATTTAGGTTTCTGTCAGTAAAATTGTTGGAACGTTTTATTTATATTTAAACGTTTGTTGCGTACATCGATGCTCCGAGTGATTTCTGTGCGACATATTTACCAGAACATCCTGAAAAGTGACGTTATCGTTGATTGTCTTGTCCGCGGGACAGTTGGACTGTCTCAGGTAGTGATAGTTTTCAGGGTGGGTCAACCCGAACGCCTCTGACGAAACAGAATCAATCAAATTAAACTTAATTAATAAATTAATTAAACATCACAAATAAAGAAACACCTTTTCACACAGCAGCCATGTTCCACAACATGTAATAAATGCTTAATGTACGGAAACTAGCATTACTTGAAGGAGTACATGTTCCCCTGAAAGCAAAAGTTTCATAAGAAGATGTTGCATTTTATTTAATTTAGTGTTTGTATAAAAATGAATAATGATTTCATAACTTCCATTATTTTATACATAATTTAAATGGTTGCAACTTTCCTTTTATATTTTCATAGATTTTCATTTATTTATCTGTTTTATTTTTTTTTATTTGATGTAAAGCACTTTTGGTTTGAAGAGTTATAAATAAAAATACTTTGATAACATTATAAATATGTTTTTTCAGCTCACCCCTCTGCTGGCTGTTGGCTCCTGCTAAAATTGCATAAAATATGTGGTAGTTTCTCTCCCCGGGGTTCTGCCGCACAACCCGGTTCTGCAGAGAAAGAGACGGGTCAGTAACGTGCACATCGTCACATTTCTCCACAAAAGTCCCAAACGCTTCACATCAACCTTTCAGGACCTTTGATGTTACCAGATCATTTGTAAATTAAATGAAGTTCCTCAGTCTTTTTGGTGCAATATGACTTTTAATTAGAATAAATCTGTTCAATCTGTAATCTGCTGGTAAAACTGTTTTTATGACATAAAACAAACTTTGACTAAATGATCTATACTTACTTTTTCTAGAAGGTCTGCGATCAGAGAAGCATCAGTCAAGGTCCAAAACGCTCATGGACTCGTGCACATTATTGTTCAAACACAACTCACTAAATGCTCCTGCAGTCATAAAACAAAACTAAACCCACGAGGAGGAAACTTTACATCATCCACATGGATTTAAACGTCTTCACAATGATATTGAACTTTTATTAACTTTGGTGTTCTTCTCAAGTTCCTGTCATTCCTGAAGGATTCCAGGCTGCAGATTCCTTCATGGTCTTAAATGTCATTAATAAAAGAACCAGGAAGTGCACGTTGTTTAAATCAGACGGGTTTAAAAGATACAGTCGACGATCCTGCCCCCCTGGATGTTCCCCCTCTGGCTGAAGTGCAGCTGGACAAACTTCCCAAAGCGGCTGGAGTTGTTGTTGTAGACCGTCTTGGCGTTGCCAAAGGCCTCCATGATGGGGCTGCGGAGGGAAGGAGCAGCGCCGCCGTCAGCCGGCGTCGAGCTGGCACGGTTCAGACTGAACCAGGTGAATAATTACCTGCTCTCCAGCAGCGCCTCCTCCACATGGGAGGTCTTGTCTCTGCAGGAGACCTCCAGCGAGTGCTGGCTCATGGCGGACAGGAACCTCAGGATCAGCTTGGTGCTCTCGGTTTTCCCGGCGCCGCTCTCCCCGCTGAGGAAAGGAAGAGCACATCTGTAAGACTAACCTCATCGGTTAGAGAAATGGCCTCACCTCCAGCTGTGATGCTGACCTTTGACCTCTATATACAGTATATATATATATGTATATATATATTACATACACACAGTATACTGTATATCTGACAGCAAAGGAAGTGTCTTGGTGTTTTGGAAACAATGTTCTGCAGCAATAAGTTTATTACAATAAACAAACATCTGCAGCTGAGTTAAACTCATTTTTAAATCATGAACATCAAGATTCAGGGTGAATGTTCCAACCTCAGCCACTAGATGGCCCACTGGTCCTTACTGGTGGCATCACGCACCCCATGAACTTCTCCTGAAATGATGATGTTCAGCAAATAAAGAAAACACTGGAACCCCAGAGACAAGAGTGGGTTAAAGTTCATGAAGCGTTTCAGGATGGATGAATCTGTTGATCACACACTCATCAAGTCATATTTTTTCTGATTGTCTGACATGGGATCATGAAGAAAACTGGTCTAGGAGGGAAACCCAGGATCCCGAGGTGTTTCCAGGCCAGAGAAGATATAAATAAAACCTCCAGGTTTGCTCCAGAGTCTCCTTCTATTGGGATGTGGCCAGCAGCCTCCAGAGGGAGGAACCCTAATTGGACACCTGAGCCACCGTAGCAGACTAATGTTGATGAGCAGCAGCAGCTCTGCTTCGAGCTCCTCTCAGAAGATGGAGCTCCTCAGCTTTCCTCTGAGGCCGAGCAGGACGAGAGAAGATCACTTCAGGAGCTCTTATCCTGGATTTTGTTCTTCTGATTCTGAGCCTTCATGACCAAACGGCTGGAATGTAACTTGATAAGGAAATTAATAAATTCTCCTTTTGTCTTGGCTCCTTCCTTACTATGACTGACCGGAGCAACACCATCATTACTGCAGACAAGGCTCTGATCCATCTCCTGCTCCATCCTGCCATCACTCATTAAAAAAACACCTGGAGAGCCGCCACGCTCCTGTTGTTCAAACAGGTTAATGCAAAGTTAATAAAACACATTTTTAAAGTTAAGATCAATACGCACACAAAAAGGAAACTGGATGTAGAGACATTTTTTATTTATTACAGACTAGACTTTCATCACCAGAGGAGACTGAACTTCTCTGGTCTGCCTGTTCTTGAAGTAAGTACAGTTTCTAAATGGAGACAAACAGTGGGACTTGTTCACTGCAGTTCTCCAAGTGTCAGTGAAGGCCTCATCTGAAGCCCTGACCAAACATCAAAGCTGACATTTACAAACGCCACTCTCCCTCCACTGCGGTGATGACTATGATTCTGGATGTCCAACCACAAGAGAAGTCACATCCCTGATCCAGATCCATAATCACTGGTGTCGAGCGTCACTCGTCCCACAGCAGAATTCTTCTAAACGCACAGACTGGCTGAACTGGAGTCACGCCGCCATTCATCGTTTGAGCACCTCACTGGCTGCAAACGGACTGGGATTCTGTAAAACCTTCTGCAGACCAGTGGGCTGCACCGAGTACAGAGTGAGAAGATGAGAATCACTGAAGGCCTCAACTTAACTCACAGAAACATCTCACATTATTGTCCACCACTATAGTAACACATATAAAAGCTTGGTGCCTGCTAACTCAGCTCTGTGGGTTTTAGGATGAACCTGGCAACCCAGCAGCACGAGTTTCAGGCTGTTAATCATCAACCTGGACGCTCTGCAGAGAGCAGCGCAGGACGGTTAGAACCTGGACGCTCTGCAGAGAGCAGCGCAGGACGGTTAGATGCACGGCCATGGTTTAATGTTTCATCTCTGCTTTTTGCAGATAATGCAAACTTGTTGACGTCCTCAGGTCATGACCTTCAGCCGGCGTTAGAGCAGGTTGCAGCTGACATGAGGATCAGCTCCTCCAGGTCTGAGGCCATGTGAAGACGTGAAGAAGGTGGAATGAAACATCTAGTAGTCGTGTTTACAAATGATGGATGGAGCCTCGCCTGCATTAATGAGGGCGTTGCTCCGGTTTCTTGTGAAGGAGGATGAGCTGAGCGTGAAGATTAATCTCTTGGTTTATAGATCTGTTTATGTTTCAACAGCGTTGGTCAGGAAGTATGGATCACAATCAAAAGAGCAAACTCATGGATACAAGCAGCTGAAATGATCTTTGTCTGTGGGCGACTAATCTTCTGTCTTCATGTGTCGCTCTTTTTATGTAAGTAGAGAATGTAAGGACATTTTCATCCAGCAGCTTCACACACGACAAGCTGCAGGGAAAGTCCCATCCCTGAGGTCAGTGGCACATTCCTGATCCAGCACAGAGCTGAAGAGAAGGTAAACACTCGGGGTGTCTGGTCAGAGCTTGAGACGTGAGCAGGCGGCGCTGGAGATCAGATGTTATGACAGGGAAGACCATGATGTAAGAAATGACTGTCAGAGATAACTGCAGGCAAACATCAGGGTTTAGCTTTTAGTCTTCTTTAAATGCCACAGCGTGAAGAAAAATGGCGCCCAGGAGGCCACGGAGGTAGAACTTTATCTGAATGAAGACCGTATGGTCCTTAAACCGTTTTGATTCATTTTGTCCAACCCAGTAAAAAGTTGCATCAGTTCAAAAATGTCTAATAAAGTGGAAAACACAAATAACTCACTTCATTGTATAAGTTGCATCTATTCTGTGTCACCGCTGACAACCTGGAAATGTGGGCGGGTGTTGTGCCATAAATTGATTGGCTGCCAAATGGCGGCTGCGGGAGCGTGCACGGGAGGACTTTAACAAGAACTTAACAAGATTAACACTTTAAAACAATTATTTGTTTGCTCACCATCATAGTAAAGTGTGTCTCAGTTGAATGTTTCCTTAATAAATGCACTTTAATGGTCAAATCAGCTGCGTTTCTCCTGGGCGGTGCAGTGAAATGCAGCTGATTTGACGTTTGCTCCAGTAGTTCCAGAGCGAGACAAAGGTGCCTCTGTATGGCAAACCAAGCGTTTCATTAATAGTCACTTTTAACTATTAATGAGACACTTGGCTTGTCATATCAGTTGAGGGCCCTCTAGTGGCTGAAAGTGGTAGTGTTCAATATTTTCCATGTCAGAATGAATGAAATCGTCAGATCTCAGCCAAAAACTGGGTTATAAATATGGGAATAAATAAATATGTTGCTTTGGTGTTTAAGTCGCAGGGCATGAACATTTATGCAAAAAACTGTGACTTATACGGCGAAAAATACAGTAAACATCTTATTTCAGGAAAACATCACCTTCACAGCACTAATCAGCAAACAGGACATGTCTAATTGAGATTTATAATTGAATACTCTTAGCTTTTTATAAATAAAGTGTTAAAATAATAATTTCATGCAGACATGATTCCCACGTGCACGTACTCTGGTAAACAACAGACGAGGTCTCATGTTGATCAGATGCCTCTGTGAGCTGAACAAACCTGTTCTTTTTTAGATTTGTGTTACGCGCCCGTGTTTGAGAAACGTCAAACAGCTGTTCTGCTGTTCATCCAACAGCGAGTCACAGAGTTTAATGTGAGCAACTTATTTTAAACAGCTGACGTGAGCGCGGCCTCCGAGTGGAAACACTTTCAAAGACCTCTGGCTGCAAGTCAACCCACCTAAAGTAGGACACACACATACAAATGTATCCAAACAGCACCGGGTCTTTGTGCTGTTTCCTGGCTCTCCACAGGCCGCTGCCACCCAAGGTAGAACCCCCCCCCCCGGCAGGAAGGAGGGAGTCTTTGTTGCACAAACTGCCTGTACGGCTCTGGACCTCACCCAGAACCTTTGTGCAGACGCAGAGAAACGCAGACTTTGTCAGAATGAAAGAGTTTCTGAGAACGCAGAAGAAACTGAGACAAGAGGCGAAGCAGCAGGAAGTTTACTCTGGAACGGAGTACTTTCACAATAAAACTGTGTCTGTGCTCAACGAGAGCCGCAGCTTGTTGGAAAGCAAAGATTGAATTACATCTCAGGATGGAGCTGCACGCACAGCTAAAGTCTGCTTTGCTTCTCCACGGGGGGTGGACCACACGTGACCCCCTGGACTTGGTGCTCAGTCCAACAACAAACAGAAACTGAAGGACTCCACTTGCTTCCTGTCCTACTGCTAATTGAATTCAACAAGCTGATGAACTTTACTCAGATAAACTCATGGACGTCTCATGAACCCGACGTTCTTCTCACACCCTCCTCTGCTCTGACCCGTCCGTCCTTCAGTAAAAACTCAGAACTTTGCTTCTCAGACGATGCAGAAAAGAACCCACCGGGTCCTAAAGAAAAAATGTCAGGCATGTTTTTGCAGAGCTCTGCTGCAGGGCTTTCTGACCCCAGATGCCGGAGTAATTAACGAGGCTTGAGACTGTTGCGTTAACCTCCCGCCCAGCTCCGAGGTCAGGAGGTCAAAGAGTCGGGTCTGGAGCTGGTGGTTGTGCAGAAAAACAGCCTGTTTTAAAAATGTAATGAAAACTGAAGTGATTAGATGAACTGAAGTTTTACTTCAAAATGCAACTGGTCGGGTGTTGAACCTTTAGGGTTTACGTCACCCTTCATGTCAACGTCCTCTAATGGAACTGGATCGTTCAGCTCCTTCAAGACTTTTCTGTTGTTGTTGTCTTTGTTCTGACCGGACATGCTGAAAGTGTGAGAAGCAGCTAAAGAAGAAACAGAACAAACATTTAACCACCACCTCTGTAACAACTGGAGTAAAGTTCTGAGGAGTTGGTGTCTTTAAATAAATAAAAAAATAAAGATGTGAGAGGAATCTGATCAGTTCAGGAGAGAAAACATCTCGAGGAACAAAGATGCAAACATCAAGAAATGATGTTACTTTGAACGTCCTGATGCTGCTCCATAATCCAGGCACGTTAATCTAACGAGGCGGAGTCAGGTCCTCAAGACGGATTCTTATTGGTGGAAATGTTTCATCTTTTATCCAGAAGACTTAACCTTGTCAGGTTCATTTGTATAATTCAAGCTCAATAATACTCGAGAGAGGAATGTTAGAAGTTTCTGACGACCAACAAATCATCATAAAAATAAAAAAATAAATTATTAGAAAGGTCAACAAATCAACTGTTGACAATCAGCTGTTCTAAAAAGCTCCAGCACTTTATTAAAATGTTACTGTAAATAATAAATAATACTATAAATAATATTTAAATGTTACTGTAAATAATAAATAATAATGTAAATAATATTTAAATGTATTAAAATGCTACTGTCTTGCATAAATAATAGAAGGATTTTCATGACAACTGAGAACTTTGTCTAAATATGAGTCTGTCTGATTTAAAGACAAACACATGAAGACACACAAACACACAGACTGAACATTCTGAGCCCAAACAAGCAGCTCCATCAGCTCCATCAGCTCCATCAGCTTCATCAGCTTCATCAGCTCCAGCAGCTTCATCAGCTCCAGCAGCTTCATCAGCTCCATCAGCTCCATCAGCTTCATCAGCTCCATCAGCTCCAGCAGCTTCATCAGCTCCAGCAGCTTCATCAGCTTCATCAGCTCCAGCAGCTTCATTAGCTTCATCAGCTTCATGAGCTCCATCAGCTTCATTAGCTCCATCAGCTCCATCAGCTTCATCAGCTCCATCAGCTTCATTAGCTCCATCAGCTCTATCAGCTCCATCAGCTTCATTAGCTCCATCAGCTCCATCAGCTCCAGCAGCTCCAGCAGCTCCATCAGCTTCATTAGCTCCATCAGCTTCATCAGCTCCATCAGCTTCATCAGCTCCATCAGCTTCATCAGCTTCATCAGCTCCATCAGCTCCATCAGCTCCATCAGCTCCAGCAGCCACCTCTGCTCTGCTTTCAGCAACACGTCGACACCAGAGCTGCAGTTCAGCCACTGGGCATCAGAGGAGCAGAACTTCAGCTGATGGGCTGCTTGCCAGCTGGTGTTCGCCCCAAAAACACCGGCTGGGGGTGTGAGGTCAACTGACCCGAGTCCTCCAGAACCAGACCGAAGGAGCCGTTCCTTCACGGCGCTGGTTAGGAGCCAGAAGTGAAGCGTTTAAAAAGGGGCAACACAAACGGCTTCACAAAGAGTTCACTGAAGCTGCTGCAGCTAGAAAAATTAACTTTCTGCAGCTAAAGGAACGGCTTTTTCTGTGAAGGGTTGGTGTCCTCGCCAAGAGCCGAACGACAGCTGAAATTAGCTTGAGAAGCTAAAACTGAGCGGTTAAAGCTAAAGTAAAAGGCAAAACAAGAAAATTTAATCTACAAAAGCAAAATGTTTGCTAAAACCCAAGTGTAGCAAGAAGCAGCTAAAAGTCGTAAAACAGTAGCTAGAAGCTAAAAGTTGCAAAAGGCTAACTAACTAATGTTAAAAGTAGCAAAGTACTAGCTAAAGTAATAAGTTAATTAAAGGCTATAGCAGCTAAACACTAGCTACAAACTAAAATGAGCAAAACAGTAGGTGAAAGTTAAAAGTAGCAAAGTACTAGCTAAATGCAGCAACTAAAAGCTAAAAGTGGCATGAGACAAAATTAGAGTACAATACTTAGAAGTAGATTTAAAAACAAATGGTGTTTTAAATCATATCTATGGTCAAAATATAAAGTTTGCAGGAGTAGATCAGATTAAAACAGCATAAACGCTGAATCCACATTCGCCCATTAAGACCATAAGCTAAAAGGCCGAACGTCAGTAATTGCTTTGTTGCGCAGAAGAAATCCTGCAATGGTGGCGTTTTTTGGAGGACTTCTAAGAAGTTCTGCACGGTAAGTAGCTTCTAGATTAAACTTCAGCAGGGGGCTTCCATTAAAACTCTGCAGGCAGGTATCAGGGAGAACATCAGCATTAACGAGCTTTAACGAGCAGATGGTCCTCCTCCTCCTCCTCCTCTTACTTCACTCCAGCTCCTGTTTCATTCGCCTCCTTCTGCCTGGATCTGATTACTAACAATCCCTAAATCCGACGAGTTAGCTTCCTGCCTCGGCTGAAAGTGCCAGCTTGCAGATTTACAGCTCCTCTTCCTCGCTCGACATG
This sequence comes from Simpsonichthys santanae, assembly GCA_031762415.1. Lineage (NCBI taxonomy): Eukaryota > Metazoa > Chordata > Actinopteri > Cyprinodontiformes > Rivulidae > Simpsonichthys > Simpsonichthys santanae. The sequence goes on from JARVLU010001586.1 coordinate 33,460,675, forward strand.
AAGGGGTCTCTGTGTGCCTGGGTGGGGGTGCTGGTGGGTTACACGTTTTACGAGGGGTCCACACCGGTTCTCTTGGCGGGCCCAAACGAGACGTGTGCGTCTGAGCGTCAGTGATCATCGTGAACCTGCCCACGTACAGCAGCAGCTGCGCCGGGCTTTTATTTTGGTAACAATGGTCCTGGAGCCAAACTTCAGGGCCTGCAGCCCCTTCACTGGACCACCGTGCAAACCCTGCTTCACAAAACGTCTGGTCCAACAACGGTCCAGTTCTGAACACACTTTTACACACACACTACATCTTAAATGGGATTTACACATTCTCATTAACTGGAATACATATTTTAATAAATAAAAGAGTACAGTTCAAATATTTTATTTTATAAAAAGAGAAGCTTTTACTCTAAAAAACTGAAGATAAAAAATAAAAATCACTCTGAAAGGGCAACGACGGTGAAAATAACTTATCAAACGATGAAGACGAACAGAATTCTGATGCTCAGAGTTGCTGCATCTTGGACCACAGGAACCTCCAGCAGCTTTTATTCTGCGCCCGCAGGAGAAACACTCGGTGCCAAAAGACAAAAACGTTCCTGAAGGTTCCTGCTCGGCCCTGCACGTGTCCCCGGGCCCTCACGTCCATCAATCACACGCCAGCGGTGGCTGCAGCACTTCCTCTGCTTTAAACTGGAACCAGTCCAAACTGCTGCTCAGAGCCGACTCGCTGAACTCTTCGTTCTTTCAGGAATATTTTTAGACTAAACGTCTCGTCTGATCAGGTCTAACGTGGATCCTAAGCATCCTACCAAAAAAAAAAAAAAAAAAAAAATGGACGCAGATAAAATCCTCCTGGAGGTTTCGATCCTTGCCGTTTGTTTCCAGCTGCAGATCCAGATGTGTGACAGATGAACAACTCGGAGGCTGTTAAACACTCGACGCACTCCCGGGGTCAAAGAACGTCAGGCCGCGACATTTAAACAATTTATTTACTGCTCGTGTTAACAAATGATCTTCTTTCTTTATTAAAACATGTCGACTGCACAAAGAACAAAATGTATTTGAATTACAGGTGTCCCTCGTTTATCACGGGGGAGCCGCACCCTGAAGACCAGCGATAAGTAAAAAAAACTACAAAACAGAAATAGTAGTACAAGTAGTACTTTTGTACATTTGTGTATAAAGGTGTTGCAAGATTCTGAACAATGTTTTTAAACGCTCTAAGAGACAGAATGTCATGATTTCAGCTCCCTGCCACTTCTGCTCTTGGCCACGCCCACTTCTCCACTCTGCGCTGAGATCAGCTGATCAGCTGCAGCAGGAAGTTTCTCCTGCAGTGTGGGCTGCGCACAGGTGCAGCAGGTGTTACATAATTTAAAATAATTTATTTAAAATAAAAATTCCATGATGATCGTGCGGCTCATCATCAATCAGTCAATCGTGTGTCGTGTCCAATCTTATTTTGAAAAACAGCGATAGAGTCAGTGAAAAACGAACCATGAAGTAGTGAGGGACTACTGTATTTATAAAAATCTGAAGCCAAACAGCGTCTTCTATGATCAACTTCTGCAAACGGTTTTATCGAGCTGCTGTTTCTGAAGTGGAAATAAAATCAGAAATACCCTGATGCACGTCCAATAATCCATAAATAAATAAATAAATCAGAAATATTTTCAGTGCTTTCAGATTTTTTTAAAAATCTTTTAAAAGAGCACATTTGATGCATTATTGGCTTCATCACTGGTTTATTTTACGAACTGGGCCTAAACTCTGAGAACAGACACAGACTGTGTAAAGACTCTGCAGCGAAGTGACTCAAAGGATGAGGGGGGAGTTGACAGCGTGCACCTCGGAGCGCTCCGTGTTATTTATTCTATTTTAACGGACAGTAGAAGCAGCAGGACGTGTTTTAGCTCAGACTGCAGTGAAAAGGTCACGACTGCGGTTTGTCCTCTCTGGAAGTCTGTGCTGCTGGAAGGACCAAACTGTTTTCTTTCTCTTCAGGTTAAACTAAACTGCAGCTCTAAAACCTTTAAGTTCAGGCAGAACGTTGCAGAACGTTGCAGAAATAAAAGTTCTGGGGGGATCAGTGAAACTTGGAGCCTGCAGAGAAACGTCCCTGTGGGAAGAACGCGGCTTTGTGCAGCTCCGAGCCGACAGCAGGACGCATGTTTGTGTTTACGCCTTGCTCTGCGTAACCACCGCACATGTTCCTCCCACCGACCGACATCCTGCCACACAAAAGACCTTTTGTTCGCCCAACAGAAGGACGGAGGCAAATTACACCCGGAGACAACAAACATGTGAGGAGAGCGCGCACGCAAAGAGAAGCAGCTTCACATCTCAGGAGCTCTGAGACAATAAAACATCTTTCACTTTAATTATTAATTATTAAGAAGGACACGTGAACCAAACAGTACAATCCACCCAGGGTTTACGAGTGTCGAGCCGTTTACAAGGTCTGCTGGGAATCTGGTCCAGAAACAAACGGTTTTAAACTGTTTGAGGACGACATTTGTGCAGAAACAGCAGTGATTTACATCTAAACATTTAAAGAGTGAACACAAAAACATGTCCTGTTTTTTTAATAATTTACAATCTGATCCAACTCCCAACGTTCTCAGAACGCTCATCAAAGAACCAAAAGTGCAGAACACTTGGAACTAACTGAATAATTGAAATTGTTCTTGCACTCATTGAACTATTTGCAGCTTTTTATATATATATCTACTTTCAAGCATTCTTTAATATTCTGAAGAAGAAGAGATAAGCAGAAGAAGAAAAAAGAAACTATTTATCTGCATTTCACCATCACACCTGAGATACATCCAGGTGGAGGGTGAGCAGCTCTGTAAGCACACGGGGTGCAGAACGGATTGGGTGTCTTGCTCAAGGACAAAACAACATGTGGGCATGATGGGGAGTTGAACCTGCAACTTTCTCAAGTCAGCTGCTTTACCTCTACACCACAGCCGCCCCCGACTCAACACAAAGATCCTACATCTACAACAAAACCTACATTTTTGCCATTAAGAAACACATTTTTTACTCTTCAGAACTTTTAATAAACTCAGCTCTTCTTTTAAAGGAGACAACGAAGCCGGCCCGCATCATGTTAGAGCCTCTGCCATGCTCTACTGAAGATGGACTTTTCAGTGTGGGGCTTTGCTTGTTCCACTTGAGACCCTGGAGTGACGTGAACGCTCCTCCAGCACCCGCATCATTAACGCTGCATCGAGCAGCTGAAGCTCCTCGTCTGCTGGCCACCACGTGACCTTTGAACTCGTACGAGGCTCCTCCTTTAACGCCTTCTACAAAACGTAGCTCTTTTTCCAAACCACTTCAAAATCAAACCAGAGCCACAACACAGCTTTCACTGGGGAACGTCACGTGCACGAGGGACCGTTGGTGGTGCACAGTCGCAGCGTGCACAAGCAAACACGTTGTTCCATAAACCGGCTCATTGTTGCTTCTACGTCCTTCATCGCTGCGAGGTTCTTCACAGCTGTTTGGTGTGAGAGCTTCACAACGCTCTGTTTGGTCACAGCTGGAGAACAACGTGGTCCACCACAGGTTGGAGTCATCATGTCTTTAGTTGTGGTCTCCTCGTTCACCCATGACCTCCTGCTCAGTCTGCTCTGCAGAAGGAGCTCCAGGCTGAAAACGCCTCCGGATCAGTTTTTGTTTTATTTTACACAACATAAAAACTTTTATCTCCTGTATTCTTTACAACACCAAGTGATCATTAAATTCATTTAACCTGTATTTAGACAGGTTATAAATAAACTCTTTAAGTTAGTTCAAGATCCTTGACAACAACTGTGTGTTGTGATAATCACCCTCAGAAATCTAAATGTAATAAAATTTCCTTTAATGCTCTAAAATCTTCCTTCACAGGTTAGTTTGATCGTGAACATGTTAATTAGGCACAAATGTGATAATTGTTTTGTTAATGGAACAAAAATGAGATTTTTAAGATTTATTTGTTACAACTAAAAGCAGCTGTTTATTTTTCTGCTTTCTAATAAAATGTATTTAGATTGTTTTAAAAAGGCCACGTGTGTCTCATTAACTGGGCCGCAGGAGGCTGGAAAGTAAAGCCAGTTAGAAAAACTGCAACAGCAACCACCCCCACCCCCACCCCCCCCCCCACACACACACCACAGCTCACAAGCTTCAGGTTTATCCATGACTAAATGCATTTTCCAAAAAAAGGTCTCGTTATCAGAAACAATTGAGAATCAACCTTTCCCGTGTCTAGTAGTGAAACCACACCCAGGGGGGGGGGGGGGGGGGGGGGGGGGGGGGGGGGGGGGGGGGGGGGGGGGGGGGGG
>JARVLU010001586.1:33587269-33598621 GCA_031762415.1 Simpsonichthys santanae
GTGTGTGTGTGTGTGTGTGTGTGTGTGTGTGTGTGTGTGTGTGTGTGTGTGGGTAACCTGAACAGATTAAGCCTGGTTTATATACTGCATAGTTTCAGTTATAGAGTTTACAGGAAGATAAACTGTCCTGGGTCAAACTTTAGGACTGTCATCTCTGGGGTGTATAAATAAACCTAGGCCCCTCTAACTCCAGATATAATCCAGCCTGAGGGTATGAACTGACCTAGGTCATAGTAAACCTGGTGTATATTCTAGCCTAGGCCACTTCAGCTCCAAGTATAATCTGTCCTGAGGGGTATGAATTGTTGTAAACTAGAGTATACAGAATATAATCCAGCCAATGCCTTTTAACCACAGGAACAGTCTTGACTGGTGGGTTTGAATAGGTCTAGGGACCTTTAATCCCAGGTATAATCTGGACTGGGAGGTCTGAATTGGCCCTAGACCATAGTATAGCCTAGGCCCCTTTAACCCCTGGCATAATCTGACATGAAGTGGGACAAATTGACCTGGGCCATAGTATACCTAAGGTATATTCTAGCCTAGACCTCTTTAACTCCAGATATAATCTAGCCTGAGGGTATGGACTGATCTAGGCTGTAGTAAACCTGTGGTATAATCTAGCCTAGCCCCCTTCAACCACTGGTTTAGTCCACACTTGGGGCATATTATGGCCTGTTACACCTGTTCTGGATGGACTGTGTTCAGACTGTCATAGATGTGTGGTTAAAAGGGTCCAGACCATCTTGGAAGGGGTTCTGAGGGACCAGTGCACATTGAGGCAGTTCACACCTGGATCTGGTTCTAATCTGATCACTAAGAACCTTTTTACCAAAAGGTGTGAACAGCCTCTAAAATGCCCTCTAGGATTTTAATCCTGCTTCAAGAAGCTCTTTTCATTGGTTGGTTTTCTTTAGTTGAGTCTTTATTAATCTGAAACACCGTACAAAACAAAGATGTGAATGATGTAAACTCAACTTCCTGTTTGCTGCAGCGTCACCACCAAAACAAAAGATGCTTTAAGACCACTGAGGTTCAACTCAACCACATCTGCCTCAGAAGCTGTTCTGCCTCTTTGAGAGACCCGTGTGGACCTAAAACTCCAGTCTTCTGTTCAGGACAGCTCAATCTTGTCTGCTGCCTCAGCGTGATGGCCCCCGCCCACCTCGGAGCCCCCGGGCGCTAACAACGTCCTGCGGTTGTAGTGGTGGTGGCCCTTCATGATGCCCGGGTTGTTGTTCTCGTTCAGAATCTGCTTCTGTTTCTGCCGGTTGAGCGACTGCACCAGGCCCAGCACCACGGCCGCCAGCGAGTACTGGCCCGTGATCTTGCGCGGCTGCAGGATGAGCGGGTTGGGCTGTACGCGGCCCAGCAGGAAGTGTGTTCGGATTTTGCCCTCCTGCTCACTGATGCCCTTCACGTAGATCTCGCCGCGGTACTCGAAGGCGAAGCCGCGCTCCTTCAGGATCAGGTAGGTCTCTTCGGGCACCTGGATCTTCCCGCTCACGCCGGTACTGTCCATCCGGCTGGCCAGGTTCACCGTCTTCCCCCAGATGTCGTACTGCGGCTTCTTGGCGCCGATCACACCTGCCACCACCGAGCCGTGAGCCATACCTGGAAACACAAGACGTACGGCACATTGTATCCCCGTCCACAAACTCTGAGACAGCAAACTGGCAAAGACAATGTTCAAGCTTTGACCTTGATTTATGACCTTGATTTTGAAGCTGGGGTGATAAAAACTGCATGTGACACCCGGTCCAGTGTCCTGCCTTCAAAGTGCGTAAAAATTAAACAAAAATCCTGTTTTACATCTGATCATGCAGTCATACATACCACGTCATCTAAAGGTACAATGTTTATCACCTGCAGCCAAGATAGGCGGGCGATTGTGTCTTTGTGTGCATTTGTGTATGCATTTGTTTGTCTGTTAGCAAAATATCTCAGAAACCACTGGACTCATTGAAATGAAACAGAAAGGCATTGTTTGAAGAGAACCACTACTGAATAGAAAAGTGGCTACAACTCAGTAAGTCTGACAGATACAAAGATAAAATGTGGTGGTAGTAGCTGAGACTGACTCCGTCACACAGTCTGAGCAGCAACGGACCACATGAGATCTGTTTATAATCCTGTAGAGACGACGCGACGCTCTCACCGATCCGCAGCTCGAAGTTGTTGAACGAGTGCTTGTTGATCTCCTGGATGCTCTCGTTGAGGGCGATGGCGAAGTCTGCCAGTGCACACAGGTGACCCCATTTATCTTCACACTGCTGTGGGGGGCAGAGAGGAAGAGGAGGGTCAGCAGAGCCGGGGGGGGTCAAAGGTGAGATGAACTGGGTCAGTGTGCTGCAGAACTGTTCACTGATCATGCAGCGCTGAGGACACAGGATCTGTGGCGGCGTGAAGGACTCCAAGTTCCAGTTGTACATTTGTACAAGTACATAAAATACTCTTTCATCTTCACTATGTTATTATTAAAATGAGCTGAGTCATCTTTGACGTTATTATTAAAATGTGCTGAGTCATTTTCAATTTGTTATTATTAAAATGTGCTGAGTCATCTTCAATTTGTTATTATTAAAATGTGCTGAGTCATCTTTGATACTTATTAAAATGTGCAGTCATCATCAATTTGTTATTATTGAGATGTGCTGAGTCATCTTCAATTTGTAATGTTAAAATGTGCTGAGTCATCTTTGATATGTTATTATTAAAATGTGCCGAGTCATCTGTTATTATTAAATGTGCTGCAACCACATCTAGAAAAGGCCTCTGCTTTTTTCACGAGTTTTACCTGAGACAGTCCAACGTTCCTTCAAAACACGAGATCTGGTCCTTTACATGGTGTAAAGTGAGCTTTTACTACCAGAATGTAGTAAAAAGAAGTACAATATAGATAAAGAAGTACTTTGTACGTTATCCATTATTTATTGTGAACATTGTTTGATAGCAATAGATATTACAGCCCAGTAAGTACAGTATTGCTATTGCATAACTACTGGATATGTAGCTGGTACTAACCAGTTATCCAGATACATGCAGTTTTATACCTACATGCACAGTATTTACCCCTTATGTACATAAGTACTTAGGTAAATATTTACTAAGTACATACCAAATACAGACCTATTATGAGCCAAGTACTTAACAGAAAATGTACCTGGTACTTATCAAATACTATATCTGGAACTTACCAGAAATATTATTGGTGTTTACCTGACAAAGTACCTGGTACTTAATAGATAATGTACTTGGCACATGCAGGAAGCAGACTGTGCAATGAAGTGACTTGTTACCCTGTACTAACTGGGAATTACTCTGAAGGTACTAAGTACTGGGCTGACAGATTTCCCGAGACGTCGTTTGAAGTCAGTTGTAAGTGAGGAGTTTAAACCTCCCTGAAGGCCTCACCTGTTTCTCAGGTGACAGACCGGAGACGGCCATGTAGGTGCTACCGATGGTCTTGATCTTCTCGATGTCTTGGAAACGGTCCTCACCCAGTAGCTGGGACAGAAAAACAAAACAGGTTGTAAAGTCAGTAAAGACTCTGACCTGAGTCTGACCTGATCTTGACCTGACTCTGACCTGAGTCTGACCTGAGTCTGACCTGAGTCTGACCTGACTCTGACCTGAGTCTGACCTGAGTCTGACCTGAGTCTGACCTGATCTTGACCTGACTCTGACCTGAGTCTGACCTGACTCTGACCTGAGTCTGACCTGAGTCTGACCTGACTCTGACCTGACTCTGACCTGAGTCTGACCTGAGTCTGACCTGACTCTGACCTGACCTTGACCTGACTCTGACCTGAGTCTGACCTGAGTCTGACCTGACTCTGACCTGAGTCTGACCTGATCTTGACCTGACTCTGACCTGACTCTGACCTGACTCTGACCTGACTCTGACCTGACTCTGTCTATGTTTGAGTCTAAACTAAACGTGTATTTGAAGATGTTCACCAACTGATGATAAAAGGTTTAAAAAAGTGAAAAAACGAGTAACAGCAGCATTTTCTGACAAGAATAAACATCTAAATCAACTCTCAATCTGTTTGAACATTTCACTTAATGACCCCACAACATGAAACAGTTTTCTGCAGGTCGCTCCGGGTCTAAAAGCTGAAGCGGCTGCTTGCTGTAGTCCTCACCTCATCAAAGTCAGCGATGATCTCATTGAGGAGCCGCAGACACTCCACGCCCTGGTTGTTCATCTCCGTCTGCGAGTAGAAGTCTGCGAATCCTGGGATGGAGGCGAACATGACGCCCACGGCGTCGTAGGACTGGGAGTACAGCTCCTGTGAGGGACAGACAACCTTCAGTCAGCAGCTGCTTCTCCTGAAACAAACACTTTGATTCTTGTGCTGCTGATGATTCTAAGACATCTGAATCAGCAGCAGAGGGAGGCTGAAGGTCCAGGATGTCCAGAAACCCCCTGACTATGTCAGACGAAGGAGAAAACGATGAAAAGAACCTCATTCATCAAGGACAAGAGACACTCTTGAGGACAAGACTGTGTCCAGTTTGGACAGGGAGGACAGGCGGTTTGGAAGAGGATGGACACCTCATTGGCTCGTCTCTCCGGGCCGTTCCACATCCATCCACACCTGAAAACGTGACAGCTCTCATGTTGGTCTCATCAGGAAGTATTCAACCGAGAACAACGGCCCAAACAACTCACAGGACGGAGGGGCGGGTCAGAGACTCTGGGACCGGATCGTTATAAGAATGACTTGTGACCTCCCAGTCCATGATCAGACCTGAAGACGCTGCTCAGGAGACATGTCCAGATGTCTTCTATGCAGCCACTTAGAGCAATCATTACCAGTTACCTGTATAAGCATATACCTGATATAACCTTTAACCTTGATTTGTGACCTTGACCTTGAAGCTGATGGATCAGAAGTTATGGGCAGGACAGGAACGTTTACGGATGCACGGACGGAGACTAAACCACAACACATCTGTCTTCGATGGGTGTATAAAAAGCCGTGGACCCTCGTTATTAACTGCACCAGCTGTGTATGTTCAGTTGTATGTGCACGTGCCTGTGCATGTGCAGGTGTCCTGCAGGAAGGACTGGACATCCCTCAGAGGTGAATGAGCAAAAACACACAAAGTGAAACTCCAAAGCAGTCAAAGACAGAACCGGTGCTTCATATGAAAGTGTTGCAGAAACTCAGTGTTTTCCAGAAACATCCAGTGGAGTTCCAGCTTCCTCCAGCAGGGGGCAGTGTTGCTCCATAACCTCCAGCACAGCAGGCCTGCTGACCGGAAGCAGCATGAACAGCAGTGATCCGTCCTGTCATTATGGGGGTTGTAAGAACAGGGCGATGAGCAGAAAGTTCAGAGTTAATAATTCAGGAGACGATCCAGTGAACGACACACGTGACGTGTGAAACATCCTCGCTGATGTTCTGCACGCCTGATGGGCGCAGCCAAACTTCACACTGGGAACCTGGCAACAGCTGGCCTCATTGAACTTGTCTGCTTCTTTAGCTGAGTCACTGTAAGACCACATTAGTCAGCATTTAATTTGGATGGTCGCTCCTTAAATACACCTCAGGACAGGTCTGGGTTCTGCGCCAGGCGGAGGGAACCCGGATCCACCGGGCCTGATCTCAGACTCCAGACCATTCACACGACGACATGTGAATAAAATACAGAGAAATCCCCTGCAGCCATTTCTTTCCTTCTCTTTAGTTGCTTTGGTTGCCGTGGTTACGCAGCGAGCCTCAGCAGGAAGTTGAATAAGTCAAACCTTCATGAAGTCTAACACCAGCCACCTTTAGCTCCTAACCCCCGCTGCAGCTAAAACCAGCCGAACATCAACGCAGATGAAAAAATGAAAAGCTGCTTCTGCTGAATCATTCTTCAACATTTATTTTCTTGTTCATATTGTGTCTCTCAGCAGAACGAGCAAGAAATCGTCCTGAGCAAGCTGTGGCGGCCATCTTGACACAAAAACTTAATCAGCTGGAGACTGCCGAAAGTCATTTTCAGATCCTTCAAATGGTTCATGAGATATTTGGCTAACAGGGAAGGTCAAATGACACTTGTAACCTTATGGAATGCGGTGAACTCTGACAGGTAACGATCACCTGATCCAAAACCACGTTGCTCCGTCTGAGCTAAAGGCCTGCAGATGTTGACATCTGCTGAAGTGATGGGAGGAAACAGAAGATCTCGGCTGTCAGAAACACTCAGCGGCGCGGTCCTGATGCTGCAAACAGCCTGATCAATACTCCAACCAGAATTAGGACCTAAACTCGTCTGACTGATGCATTTTTAATCTCGTCTTCTGGACTGGCTCAGCAGCCGAGGAGATCATCTCCTCCTGACATTCATAATTCAGCAGAGCTTTATTTTGAAAGCGCATCGGGGCAGACAAAGACAAAGATGAGGACAATACGGCGATTTGACTCCGACATGTGATAACTGCATGATTATCAGGGAGTTTGTCAATCCAGAACAACGAACAACTAATTGGTGCAGAGAGTTTCCGAGCTCGGGAGGAGAGGAGCTGTTTACAGAGCGGTGATGGAGCTTCGACCAGAAGGCTCCTCCTGCCGGTCGAAGCTCCTCACCACATATTCTGTTACAACGAGATGGAAAAAGGGCGACGCCGCACGAGCATTCTGAAGTGCCGCTCTTACGACTCGCCCGTTATTCTTTCATTTATTCTCTAAGTTTCAGGTTCCTCCTGCAGCTTTGAGAAAACGTCACAACGCGATCGTAAAGTGACCTACGACTGTTCAAGACCTGCAGGACGTGAGATGACAACAAGAAAAAGGAACAGCTGAACAGTTAGCAGACAAACAGGAACAGAAACAACAAGAATCTTAGTTCGGCTACTGTTAGCTCTCGTGTTAGCCTTTCGCTACATTTAGGTTTAAGTTTCAGCATTTTACTACTTTTAGCTAGCAGTTTGCTTCCTAATCTTTAGCTAGTGCTTTGCTCATTTTATCTTCTAGCTAGCGTTCTGCTTCTTTTAGCTTCAGTAGTTCAGTTTCAGCCTTTTCAGCCATTGTCAGCAGTCGTTCAGCTATCAGCATCAGCATTTACTCTTTTTATCATAAACAACAACAGATAAAGCAGCTTAATATACAAACTTTTTAGTGGTGTTGATTAACCAAAGTATATTTCTGAGTTCAGCATCTTTTGCTGAGTCTTCAGCTCTGGTTTGATAAAATCACACGTTCCCCTATTTTATGTTTTAGTTTGTTACGACTCCTAAAACAAAAAAACAAAACAAACAAAAAAACAAAAAAAAAAAACAAAGTGAGCTCTTTAACAGTTTAATGAGGAACGAGTCTTTTTAGTTTCAAACGTGAGAAGATTTCTTATTTTAAGAGGGTCAATCTCTGGGTAGAGGCGGGAATCACCATGGCAACCAATGACTCAGCAGATTCTGAAGCTCCAAAAATTCTGCAAAATTTGAAATGTTTGATCAAAAGCTGAACTTTTAAATGGACGAGAATTGAGCAAGAGCGTCTGCAGACTGTAGAACTCAAACGTCAAACAATAAGAGGTTGTAACAGGGAGTTTCAAAATAAAGTTTGTATTGGTCTATAAAATAAAAGTTTCAAAACGGGACTGTTTCAGCTGGCTTGTTTGCCACTTTGTTTTAAATTGAATAAATGCTCGATTAATTTTGGTTGTTTTAAATAAAAAAAGATTTAAAAAACGGTTCCATTCGGGGGCTTCTACATGTGAAAGGCTAAAGGGCAAGAGAGGAGCCGAAGTTCGACTCCACGCACAGCCGATGGCAGCTCAGTCACTGCGAGCCGGCTGGCTGAGCTCTGGGCTGCCGACGACAACATGTTATTAAAATCAAATCAAAGCAGAGATTTCCGCCTGAATGGACCGCCCCGACCGTTCGCTCTCCGCTCGCTCAACACGCTTTGAAAAGCAATTACAGACGTTTTCTTGGCCGGCTGGAAAAAACCAAAGCTCAGCGAATTCAATGAAGTGGATGAAACGAACGGCGATGAAAGCAGGTTTTTAATTTCCGAGCGCTTCTGAGAACAAGGCCGGAGGTGTGGAGATGTCAAAGTGGAGGTTCTGAGCAGCTCTGCGGTCGGCATGGGTCCAAACACGGCCTCTGAACCTTCGGCTTCATATCAGCTGAACTGTTTTAAACGTTCGGCTACAAATCAGCTTTTAACATTCTGCTTCATATCAGCGGAACGTTTTTAAATGTTTGGTTTCATATCAGCTGAACTTTTTTAATGTTCTGCTTCATATCAGCTGAACTTTTTTAATATTCTGCTTCATATCAGGTGATCTTTTTTAACATTCGGCTTCAAATCAGCTGATATTTTTTAACATTCGGCTTCATATCAGCTGAACTGTTTTAAACGATCAGCTTCATATCAGCTGTACTTTTTTAATATTCTGCTTCATATCAGCTGAACTTTTTTAATATTCTGCTTCATATCAGCTGATCTTTTTTAATATTCTGCTTCATATCAGCTGAACTGTTTTAAATGTTCGGCTTCAAATCAGCTGAACTTTTTAAAATCTAAAATAGATCTGCGGATGTTTGACTGCTGAAGCCGAACTGACAGCAGGTCAGACTAAACACAGATTATATTAAATGCAACTGACAGCTGTTAAATTAACTAAAGAAGCTAAAACTGTGTTGTTAAGGTTAAGCAAAACAGAGGCTAAAAATCAACAGAACACAATCTAAGAGCTAAAGAAGATGGAAAAACAGCTACAAAAGCCCAACAGTAGCTAACAGTAGCAAATATGTAGCTCACCAGCACAACAGACAAAAAGCAATGCAATAGTAGCTAAAAGCTAAAAGCAAAACAATAATAGCTAAAAGCAGTAAAACACTAGCTTAAAGAGGTAGAACATTAGATAACATAACTGCTGCAAAAAGTAGCACAACAGTAGCTAAAAGCTAAAAGCAGCACAATATTGGCTAGAAGCCAAAAGCAATACAGTACATAAAAGCTAAACACAGCATAGCTGTACCTAAAATTAGCACAATAGTAGCTAAAACTAAAAGTACACAAAAGTGACTAAAAGCAAAACACTAGCTTCAAGATGTAGAATATTAGCTAACATAACAGCTGCTAAAAGCAGCACAACTGAGACAAAAGCACCACAATACTAAAAGCAGCAGAACATTAGCTAAAAGCTAACAGCAACACAACTGTAGCTAAAAGCAGCAGAAAATGGGATTGAAGCCAAAAGGAGCACAAGAGTAGCTAAAGCTAGCAAAACAGTGACTGAAAGTAGCTAAACTGTTGCCTAAAGTTAAAAGTTGCAAAAAGGTAACAGCAAATAGTTAAAGTGTTGTAACAGTAAATAAAAGCTAAATGTAGCATACCAAGCGCTAAATGCTAATGCAGCTTAGGAAGACAAAAGCCGAGCGAGTAACTAAAGCCAATTTCAAAGAGAACAAAGTTTTCGTAGGAGCTGAAGAGTTTTGATGTCATTCTACGAGGAATGTTATTTTGGAAAGTATAAAAGTGACAAGAAGCAAAAGCGTCAGCAGCTCCTGGACGAGCCGAACATTCGGATTTATGAATGAGTGAAAAACACAGTCTACAGAAATACTTCAGATATAAGAAACTAAAGACAGGAAAACGCTGAGTCAGCCTTCGGTCAGGAAGGTGAGTCAGCAGGTTTCGTGCTGACCTCGTTGTCCCGGTCCTTCTCCAGGAAGTGGCGTGCCACGTGGCTGGGCAGGATGTTCCTCAGCATGTTCTCGTTGTGTTCTCGTAGCTCCTTCATCTCGTTGATCTCCTCCTTGGCCTGGACTCGCCACAGGAAGTCCAGCCGGGCCGTGTACTCCAGCTGAACACAGAACAAGAACCAGCTGCTTCAGGGTTACGCTTTCAAAATGATGACATCTCTGAGTAACATGCATCCATGTTAGGCATCTGTCGCTCTGTTAGCAAAATAACTTGTGAACCAATGAACCTGAGAGCTCTGGTAAAAAGCCTGAGCTCAGCGGCCTCATCCTGCAGCTTGTCTTCAAATCTGACAGGAAAGGACCGTTGCAGCCAAGACGTACGAAAGCTTCGTTGTAATTCTGAGTAGCCATGAGCAGGTAAACAGGTAAACAAGTAAACAGGTAAACAACCGCTTGTTTTTCTCACAGTCTTAAAGCCACATATTTTAAATCTTCAACAGTCAAACCCAGAAAGCTCCAAATCACATCTCCCCTACATGTTCCCACAGCCGGCCTCAGGCCTGATTATTTATTTAAAGAGAAGTTCTGCTGACGGACGAGCGGAGCTGCCGTTCTGGAACGAGCCGACAAATTAACAGAATGAATCAGCTCTGCAGCAACGAGCCGCTGCGATCGATCTGAGGAGCTTAATGAGTCCTTTAGCCTTTTCTAAACGTACAATTAATACGACGTCGTCTGAAGCCACCAGAGCCGAACAGGCCAGTGCTTCCATGGAGGGGTAGAGGAAATAAAATCATCAACTGTCGTGAAAATTCAACTCTGGTTCTGCTGAAGAGGGTCTGAGTAGCGTTCAGATTAATCATCAGCTGGAGCCTTAACAGACAATAAGTCCAGCACCTTCTTCTAATGAACCTCGAGTCTGTTTGGAAGGTGCAGAAATGAGACGTTGGCCGGCAGAGAGTGTTGGAGTCAGTCGATGACCAACGCCAGTGCCGCAGGAGTTTCTACTAACCCTGAGAGGAGGACGCCGTGTCCCCGGTATTAATAAATGTTCAACTCAGTGTTAATAAACGTTTAATTCAACGTTAATAAACGTTTAACTCAATGTTAATAAACGTTTAACTCACGTTAATAAACGTTCAACTCAATGCTAATAAACATTTAACTCAAAGTTAATAAGTTTAACTCACGTTTATAAACGTTTAACTCAACATTAATAAATGTTTAACTCAAGTTAATAAACGTTTAACTCAACATTAATAAATGTTTAACTCAATGTTAATAAACGTTTAACCCATGTTAATAAACGTTCAACTCAATGCTAATAAAGATTTAACTCAAAGTTAATAAGTTTAACTCAATGTTAATAAATGTTTAACTCATGTTAATAAACGTTGAACTCAATGCTAATAAACATTTAACTCAAAGTTAATAAGTTTAACTCACATTAATAAATGTTTAACTCAACATTAATAAATGTTTAATGCAATGCTAATAAACATTTAACTCAACATTAATAAAGATTTAACTCAACATTAATAAACATTTAACTCACGTTAATAAACGTTTAACTCACGTTTATAAACATTTAACTCATGTTAAATGATGGATGATGGATGATTGATTGATGATGATGATGGATATACTGTATACTGTATACATATACTGTACATATTTATATTGTATATATATATATATATATA
>JARVLU010001586.1:33749570-33762551 GCA_031762415.1 Simpsonichthys santanae
CCTCCTGAAAGTACTCCTTACTTCTGCTGCGGTCACGCTGAGATGCTCTTCATCCGGTGATGAGGTGAGTCTGGTGCTGGGTGGTCTATTTGGGTCTTCAAAGCGTGCATAAAACGTGTTGAGGGCATCAGGCAGAGATGGGTCTTTGGGGCAATGTTTGCTCCTGCCTTTAGGTGCAGTTTCCAAAATAATTAAATAAAATGAAGCTAACAATATGTTGAGCATAAATGTAACATACAACAAAATATATGTTGCCTTTAAATGAGCTATAACTTCCAAAACTTGTGACAAGGTGTTTTCAGCTGACCCTGAAGATGGTGTTTCAGCTTCCTCGCAGGAATGAGTCCATTTCTTTTACTGCTCTTTCTTTGATGACCTGCCTCTTTTCTTGGTCTGTGGACTAACTGGAACTCAAGAGACACAGCTGAGCTGCACATGTTTGTACCGGCAGTTTAGCACGGGGGTAGACCTAGCCGAGCTGCGCCTGTACCGGCAGCTTAGTGCGGGTGTGAGGAGAGAGAAAAGCTGAGCTGCACGTGTACCGGCGAGCGGGATGGTGGTGAGGGAGAGATAACTGAGCTGTAGACTGTCTGTACCCGCAGTTTAGAGCTGGGCAGAGAAACATAGTTGAGCCACATGTTTTTTTAGCTTTTTAGCTAGCTAGCATTATGCACAGCTAATCAGTGTTAGGGATGGGGAGGGGTAGGGTGCGCAGTTCAGTGAACTACTTCATGCTCGATTCTGTTAAAGGGGTGGGGTGTCTTGCTTATATAAGGGGAAACACTGACGTATTAACGTCATGAAATTACATTTGTAGCTAATCATGATATTATTTTCACGGGCAAGCTTTTTTTTATGGTGTTATTGTGAACGATATGATATGGCCCAGCTCTAATTGGAGTACACCCTCAGGTCTCCCTTTTTGAAGAAGGGAACCACCACGCCAGTCTGTCAATGGCACTGCCACTGATGTCCATGCAATGTTGCAAAGGTGTGCCAATCAAGACAACCCCACAACATCCAGAGCATTCAGAAAATCAGGGTGAATCTCATCCATCCTCGGAGTCCTGCCACCGCAGAGCTTTCTAACTACTTTTTAACAAGCTCAGCCACGGTTATGGACAGACCAATCCCAAAGTCCCCTGACTCAGCTGACTCCATGGAAGACATGTTAGTGGCATTGAGAAGGTCCGATAAATATTCCTTCTTCCTCCTGACAACATCAATGGTTGAGGTCAACAGTACCCCACCTTCACTGAACACAGTGTTAGTAAAGAGCTGCTTTCCCCTCCTCAGCCGTCTGATGGTTTGCCAGAATCTCCTTGGAGCCAAATGAGAGTCTCTGTCCAAGGCCTCACCAAACTCCTCTCACTTCTGAACTTTTACCTCAGCAGCAGCCAAGGCTGCGGACCACTTCGGCACTCCTCAACTGCCTCCAGAGCCCCAACAGCCAATTTGGACCAATAGGACTCCTACTTCTGCTTGACAGCCTCCCTGACTTGAGGTGTCCACCACCGAGTTTGAGGATGGCCATCGTGAGAAGTACCGACAACATTGCGGCCATAGCTCAAGGCAGCCACCTCAATAATACTCAGACTCAATGTCCCCTGCCTCAATTGGGATGTGATTAAAGCTCTCCTGGAGCTGTGAGTTGAAAATATTTCTGATGGGTTCTTTGGCCAGGCGTTCCCAGAAAAATCTTACTACAGGTTTGGGTCAAATGGGTCTGTCCGGCATCTTTCCTCGCCATCTGATCCAACTCAGTTCCACCTGATGATCCATTGACAGCTCAGCTCCTCTCCACCTGAGTGTCCAAAACTAATGGCCACAAATCAAATGACATGGCTATAAAGTCAATCATCAATCTATGACCTAGGGTATCCTGGTTCCAAGTGCACTTATGGACACCCTTATGTTCGAACATGGTGTTTGTGATGGACAAACTATGACTGGCACAGAAATCCAACAACAGAACACAGCTCAGGTTCAGACCAGAGAGGCCATTCCTCCCAGTCATGCCCCTCCAGGTCACACAATCAATCAGTCAATCAATCAATCAATCAATCAATCAATCAATCAATCAATCAATCAATCAATCAATCAATCAATCAACTTTACTTATATAGCACATTTAAAAAAAACACAGGGGTAACCAAAATGCTGTACAACAACACAAAAGCCAAGTTAATTAAAACCATAAAAGCATACAAAGCAATAAAGATAAAAATACATATACCAGTTTTACTGCAGGTGTGTTAAAATGCCATAAAAGAACAGATCAGGTGTTAAAAGCCAAGGAACAAAAGTGTGTTTTTAAAAGAGATTTAAAAACAGGAAGAGAGGAGGTCTGTCTGACACTCATCAGTAAGTCATTCCACAGTCTGGGAGCAACGACAGCAAACGCTCTGTCACCTCTGAGCTTCAGCCTAGTTTTAGGGACTGTCAACAGCAGCTGATCAGCTGATCTTAGAGATGGGGGAGGACAGTAAGGCTGAAGCAGCTCAGACAGATGTGGTGGGGCGAGGTTGTTCAAGCATTTAAAAACAAACAGCAAAAGCTTAAAATGAATTCTGTATTGCACAGGGAGCCAGTGAAGGGACGCCAGGATGGGAGTGATGTGCTCACGCCTACGGGTCTGAGTTAACAGGCGAGCAGCAGAATTCAGCTGCAGGCGAGCGAGAGAGGTCTGGCTGATGCCTACAAACAGTGCATTACAGTAGTCAAGACGAGCTGTGATGAAAGCGTGGATTAATTTCTCCACGTCAGGTCTTGCAAGGTGAACAAAGGCTGTAGGCTCAATCATCCAGGTGTATAACAACAAAAAGGTTAAATCGTGTCATCTGGACCAGTTTCTTTAAGGGAGGAACGTTTTGTCCCCCATCCAGAGGACTTCCTCAGCCTGCCAACCAGGTCTGTCCTATCGGTAGCCTTCACTGCTGTGTCTCAAGACAACGTCCTGTTGGAATCTCAGAAGTCGACTTTAAACTTGTGGGAACATCCAAAACAATCATCATGAACAACAATCAGATGTTTTAGGCCACATGGCCAACGTGCTTCTCACAGAAACATCCTGAGGACAACCTCTGTTGTTGTTCTCTACCTGGATGATGGAGCTTACAACCCTTTTTCTGAACCACTTAGGCCTTGGTTGTCCTCAGGATGTTTCTGCGAGTAGCAAGTGGCCATCTGTCCTAAAACATCTGATTGTTGTTCATGATGATTGTTTTGGATGGGTGGTTCCTGTTTGTACATGTTAAAAGTCGACTTCTGAGATTCCAACAGGACGTTGTCTTGAAACACAGCAGTGAAGACTACCTATGGGACAGACCTGGTTGGCAGGCTGTAGACTGAGGAAGTCCTCTGGATGGGGGACGAAACGTTCCTCCCTTAAAGAAACTGGTCCAGATGACACGATAAGTGACAATGGTTTCTTTCTCTCTGTTCCTCTGTTTCGTTTAACGTTTATGGCACAAAACTGACAATTTAACTGCATCTAGTCGTTTTCAGAACGACTCGAAGGTTCCTGCAGTTTGAAAACACTTCAGTGAGTTAAAGCTTTTTAAAAGGTCACTTAACCCATCAGAGCTCAACTTTTTAATTAACAGTCCAATGGTTTTGAGTCAAACGTGATCTTTTTTGACTTCTGTTCCACTTCTTAAACATGCAGTTAGGCTTTTAATTATAATTATAAATGTTTAATTGATTCTCACCAGAACACAGCTGACCTGTATTGATCTGAAACCAGCTGCGTCATTTGGTTGTTTGCATTGTTTGAATTGAAACCTGGTCACTCAACGCTCGTCTGCTCCCAGTTTTCATCTTTATCTCCGCTGGATCACATTTTCCTGTGAACACAGGTTGGTAACTCGAGTCGTGGACAGGGGAACATTAGACCAACCGGGGTTTGTCTTCAGTGTCAAAGTCAGGTAATCCCAGGTGATTGTAAACAGCCCAACTCAAGACTGGGCTCTCATTGGCTCAACCTGCTGTCCGTCAACGATGTCACGTTGAGCTGGTGTCGGGAGGGACCTGTCAAAAGGAGCAAGAGTTGGTTTTACCTGGCGAGGTAGATCCAGGACTTGATTTGCCCTCCTGTGGTGGATATTTGAAGAACTTAACCTCATCTTTTGGACCTGCTGAGGACCTCCGTTTTGCTTCGGTCATGCCGTCTCTCCGTGCCGTCCTGAGGAGATACAGGCAGGTTCCTCGAACTGAGGCTGACGGAGCGTTCAACTACAGTCGAGCCTCAAACGGACGAGACCTGCTGAACTCCGGTGGGTTCAACTCTTCTTTGGTAAACCTTCTGGCAAAGAGAGCTTTTAAAACAGAACAATATACAATTAAAATGCTCCAGTTTCAATCAACCCCTAAAATGAATAAAACACAATTTACAACCATTTAATATTTGCGTGTGATATTCTTCTTGATGGTAGGATATTAAAGCTCTAGATGATTCAAACTTGAAGCAACAAACAACTTTAGAACTGGCGAAACATATTTGGTCATCTAGTCTTTAATTCACTTAACTACCATTCTGACACTTAACTACCATTCTGACACTTAACTACCATTCTGACATCAATATTGAGATTAAAACCAATGTATTTGGTTCTTAACCAGGAAGCCAGGTTTATTATTCACAGCTGGTGTTACATGGTCATTCACATTCTTCACTTTGAGAAATAATAAAGATCAATAACCACTGATTGAACCCTCCTCTTGTTTGTTTACGACAGAGCAGTGTGAATAAAAATGTAATTCTTGTGACAGCGACATTAAGCAGTTTGTATATTTTTAAACTTTTGTATATCTAACCATTTACACCAGATTTTTTAAATTGAGTATAAAAAACTGTTAAGCTGTTGATGCCTTTTGGAGCAGATTGCCTGAGCAGTGATCTGTGACAGCAGGTGGTGATGTAAGTGCTTAAATTTGTATTAATATCTGCCTGCCTTTGTGTTGGGTTGCAGCAGGGTGATGCATTTGATCTTCTGTAATTGCCTTTTTTCTCAGGCAGCTGAGTTTGTTGTCTTTGAGTGTAATTTATCAGTCTATGCGTCCACAGCAATCTCTTGATCTCAGGCTGGCTGTGATTATGCCGCCTTCACCGCAGATTCGTCACTGGACACTTAAATTGATGCATCGCCTCTATTACAGTGTTGATGCCATGATGCTTTCAGCCAGAATGAGTTTTAATGTCATTTGAGTCTGCTGTCATTCATTTTGCACCACTGGTGCCTCTATACAAGCAAACAAGTTCCTATGAATTTAATCTCCTGCAGGAGAAACGTTGAGGCTTGAACTGTAGTGAAAATACACAGCTTGGGCAGTAGTTTAATCCAAAAGCTTACAAATCCACTCACCCACCCAACTAACCAAATCATCAAGCCTTCTAACTAACTCAGCCAGCCAGCCAACACATCCACCAATCTACCCACCCAACAACCAACCAGTCCACATAGACATCCAATCAATCAACACATCCACTTAGTACTGCACCACCCAACTGTGACCTGCCCACCAAATGCTTTAATAACCAACCTACCCATCTACCCAACACTATATCAACCAACCCATCAATACACGTCATATCAAACTACCAATACCTCCATATCAACCAGCCTAGCACCCTGCCAACCAACCTAATGTCCTGCCAACCAGCCCCATGTATTATCAACCATCCTAATGTCCTACCTACCAGCTCAAGGGTTTTCCAACCAGCTCAATGCCCTACCAACCAATCTGGTGCCCTACCAAGCAGCCTGGCACCCTACCGACCAGCTCAATGTCCTACCAACCAACCTGGTGTTCTACCAACCAGCCTGGCACCATACCAAAAAGCTCAATGTTCTACCAACCAGCCCAGCACCCTACCGACCAGCTCAATGTCCTGCCAACCAACCTGGTGTTCTACCAACCAGCCTGGCACCCTACAACCAGCTCAATGTTCTACAAACCAACCTGGAGCCCTACAACCAGCTCAATGTTCAACCAACCAACTGGCGCCCTACCAACCAGCTCAATGTTCTACTAACCAACCTGGCACCCAACCAACCAGCTCAATGTTCTACTAACCAACCTGGCACCCTACCAACCAGCTCAATGTCCTACCAACCAACCTGGTGTCCTACCAACCAGCCTGGCACCAAACCAACAAGCTCAATGTTCTACAAACCAGCCTGGCACCCTACCAACAAGTTCATTGTTCTACCAACCAACCTGGCACCCTACCAACCAGCTCAATGTTCTACCAACCAACCTGGCACCCTACCAACCAGCTCAATCTTCTACTAACCAACCTGCCACCCTACCAACCAGACTGGCACCATACCAAACAGCTCAATGTTCTACCAACCAACCTGGCACCCTACCAACAAGCTCAATATTCTACTAACCAACCTGCCACCCTACCAACCAGCCCAATGTCCAGACCAACCGCCTACCAACCAGCCCGGCACCCTACCAAACCAGCTCATTGTCCTTGCAATTAACCAAACACCATAATCAGCCTAATATCCTACCAATCAACACCCGGCGCCACACCAACCAATCCGGCACCATACCAACCAGCCCAACGGTCTATTGACCAGCATGGCACCCTACCAACCAGCCAAAAGCCACACCACTCAGCCCTGCGCCATACCAGCTAGCCCAATGACCTACCAACCAGCCTGGTGCCATACCAAGCAGCCCAGTGGCCCAGCTGATGTCGTACCAATTAAACCATTAGTACACATTATATTGAGCTACAAGTGTTCACCATTCCAACCAGCTTACCTGCCCCTTGACACCATACCAACATTACACTTCTTAATTCTGTCGCAGGGAGCTGCTGCTTATTCCCAGCCAATGACAGGAAGTTTTGATGTGTTTACTGGAAAAGAAAGTACAACCAGATTTTTAAGTGTTCTACCAGATAGTCACTGGTCAAACTGGATAACTTAAAAACAGTCTGGTTGTGATTACCAACTGATTGATTCATCCAAGATTGTCATTCTTAAATGATTTTGAAGATTAAAAGTACCCGTTTAGTGGTTTTATTTTCCTTTTTGCAGTTTTGAGGTTCATTTCACTGCTGCTTCTTGTGCTCGTTGCCAGACGTGCACACCTGTAGTCACAGTCTTTCTGCTGGTATATAAAGTCCTGAAGCTGGTTCGTGCTGAATATTGAGCTGCAGGAGGTGTTGGAGCTGAATTCCAATGAGTCCTGCAGGTCACTCACACTTCGGCTTTGTTCTAAGCTCGTACGGTCAGTAATTGCAGGATCCATAATGAGCATTTTCCAGCCTCTGCCGAGGCAGCGTTGCTTTGACAACCGGCTGTTGATACGAGTTGTAATGAAGTTGATTAATCTCCACACTCCGAGGGCAGCAGGCAAACTGAATAGCTGCAAAAATAAACTCTGGGGGGTGTTGAGGTGACTCCTTGTTGCCTGATTGGTGTTTACACAGCATGAAGGGGTCACTGGAGCTCTGAGCTGAGGCTCATGGGAAATTGTTAAGTCTGTCTTAAGGTTTTTTTTTTTGGTTTGAGAAGGGCAACAGGCAAACAAAGTTCTAAATATTTATTTATTTGTCATATAAGTAGAGATTGGCTGAAAGGTGAATGAGCCCAGTGCACGCTGGAATCTGCAGCATCTTTCTTGTCTCCAGTCAAGAAGACGTCCCCTCTGACTTTACCTTTCTCACCTCACGCCGCTGAGTCGTGACTCTGACTCATCACTTCTTATTGATACGGAGGCTGCGGCTGCTAATACTAATTCACGTCGGTCAATAGATGCTCTATCTCTTCCTGCTCCTGAATACAAAGTCAGGATTGTCTCGAAAGAGGCCGGCATGCGTCAGAGGTGCAGAGTAAAAACGCTCTGCTCTTAAAACCAGGCTTCTTCCTTCAAGTTCTGTTTTCCTCCAGTTTTTGTTTGTTTGAAGTTGTAGATGTATGAAGCTTCGTCTATGACTTCCTGACGTCCTGAGACCAACATTTAATTTTGTTTCTTTTAGGAGTTTGTGGCTGCTGCGGGCCGCTGAGGCCGAGGTACAAGCGACTGGTGGACAACATCTTCCCAGAGGACCCTAAAGTGAGTCATTACACACCTGGGACACCTGTCTCATTGTAGGTGCGGGAGTTTCAAACCCACGGCACAGACACAAAGATAAACCTGCGTACTGACTGTACCCAGTCACCTACTCTTTAGTTCCTCGTTTATTGATCAAAATGATTAACGTGCACATGAGGAGACTTTTTCCCCGTCCTTGATCTTCTCAGAACACGTTTACAGAAAACCGAAGCCTTGAGAACCTGCTCACGTGGACTCGTTTCTGTTCTGTCAGGATGGCCTCAGCAAGTCCGACATGGAGAAGCTCACCTTCTACGCGGTCTCGGCTCCGGAGAAGCTGGACCGGATCGGGGCGTACCTGGCAGAGAGGCTGAGCAGAGATGTGGTGCGACACCGCTACGGGTGAGGCTAAACCTGTTGTTTACCCATAATGCACCGAGCCGTGTTTGGTGGGAAGCGGCACAGTCACAGTACAAGGTCCCAGAGGTCGCTCAGTAGAACGTTGCACAGTCTGACCTTCGGGGTGAGTCTGCTACCACTCCTGGCAGCTGTCTTCAGTGTTTTCCTCGTGTGAATAATCTTTGTCTCTGAATTGACCTTTGACCCTTCCAAGATCAACAAGCAGGAACTGCTGCTTCTATAAGATCATTGCTGATGTCTTTCCAGCTTGGTGTTGTTTACAGCTACAAATTCTTATTAATTAGGGACTAACTTTCTAATTTAAGGTTGTCAATTTGTGTTTGAACCTGAAGTGGTCCAGAGTTTTGATCCAGATAACGCTCTGGGTTTAGTTTCTACTGAAACACTTGTCTGCAGGTACGTGGTGATCGCCATGGAGGCCCTGGACCAGCTGTTGATGGCGTGCCACTCTCAGAGCATCAAGCCCTTCGTGGAGAGCTTCCTGCACATGGTGGCCAAGCTGCTGGAGTCCAGAGAGCCCGACCTGCAGGTTCTGGGGACAAACTCGGTAAGGCGCTCTGGTACCAGGTCCGGCTACATCGAGGCGTGTCTCTCGGCTACTTCAGTTTTCTTTTTGTCATGAATGCAGATTATTTAATTCTCTCTGCCTGAGCAGTCACTTTCTCAGATTCACACTTTTACTTTGTGCCTCTAGAGTTTTTAAATTGGAGAAAAGGGCATTTTTCTAAATAAAAGCCCTTAAAGTCGCCCCCTCTGAAGCTTCTTGGCTCAGATTTATCGGCACCGTGTGGATAATGTCGCACTGCAGACACAGCAAACATTAAACGCACGGAAAAATGAACAAGTAAATAATTTCACCACTAAACGTCTGTGTCTTGTCCCTGAAGGTTTTTGTTTTTAAATTCAAGTTAAATTTTTTTTACAACAAATTAATTTCATTTACTTTATCTGCCACATATTTTATATTTTCTTTCCTACATTTTTTCAATATTTTTTTTCCTCCATTTGCTCATAATATGCTTTAAACTTGAATTTATTTGTTTTCTCGTGTTTTTCGCTGCAGCCCAGAGGCTGATGCTGCTTTAATGGCTAATTTAGCTTTGTTAAAGGAAAAGGCTTTTTAACACCTCCTGTGTAAGAGCTGTAGCACATTTCAGCTCCACTTTCAACTCCTCTGAAGGTGAAATAAGTTTTTTTTTTTCCGTCCGAGCTCGCTGCCCTTGCCGTTGTTGGCTGTTGATCCGAGCGGGACACGGAGCCGAAGGTTCGGCTGCATTCGGCTCTGCATTATTTATGTGTGGTATTTAGAGTCTGAGAGCAGACGCAGAGCTGGGAGGTTGGAGGGCTGAGGTGCAGACAGCCTGCAGGTTAGAGACGCGCTAATTAAATTTTCTTCACGGCGCCCACTACAAAGCTGACGATGTCCTCTTAAGTGTTTGTTTTCTTTGTGGCCTACCGGAGAAAAGCAAAACGCTTCTGTTTGTTCTGCTGCCCAAGCATCAGTTTAATGAGTTTGTTGGAGATTTCTGCCGAACAACAAAAACACAAAGCTTAACAAATGACAGCAAGTCAGTTGAAAGACATTCGGCTGTTTTCAGCGGGGCTTCAGTGCTGTTTAATTACCCGGAAGCATCACACGTTTGGTGTTTATCGTCCCTGAAATGCTACAAAAACATTTCAGAACGAGACCGGGTTTCACTAAACGAGACGTTTTAAAGTGAAATGAAATTAAAATGAACACTTTTGAAGAATCACATGTTCGGCTGATTTACAAGCTGAAGTTTTAAACAAAGAGCTTGCGTTGTGTTGTATGTGTTTAACATCACTCTCAGCTACTACCACACCACATTTTAGCTGATTATCTGCTGAGACTAGCTGTGTCAGCCATCTTGAATCAGCTTGACTTCAAAGGTTTTCTGTTGTACATCCAATGATTACTTACTTGAGAGTTTCAATAAAATCCATATTTTGGTTTGTGAGATATTTTACTAAAAGACAAAGAAACACATTAACAGATACAGGTAATCACATCGTCACCCATCTTTCATGGCAGTAACCAGTAAAAATCACACTTTGCTATAAGCTTTAACTAATGGTTTCCAACTAATTTCACAGTTGATGCACAAGTTCAGTCGGCGGAAAGTCCAACCAAATAAAGGTTTTAATAAAGAAAGACCAACCTGGGAACAGGTAACAGTCAACCCAAGATCAATGTAAAAGAAAACAAGCATACAAGCTGCTACAGACCGACATCTGTGCAGAAATGGAAGTTTTATTCTGGTTCTGAATGAGCTGGTCTATAGCAAGAACAGAAGAGGACCAAGGACTCAGCCTTGCTGAACACCGAACAGTTAACTCTCAAAATAACCAGAGAAATTATGTCTTCTGTAAAAATTTAGAGTAAATACTGAGTGCTAAATGATGTGGCTGAAATTTTCTGAAGTAGCTGAAATTGAGTCGCTAAAGCTAAAAATATGCAAAACACTAAGCTAATAGGCAAAAGTAAAAATATGCTAGCGAAAAGCTGAGTAGTAAAAGATTAGTTAAAAATGACAAAAGTTAGCTAAAAATTGAAAATATTAAAAGTAGCAGAATGGCAGTTAAAAAGTAAAAGTAGCAAAAGACCAGCTAAAAGCTAAAATAGAACAGTATGTAAAGATGACTGTAAACTATCTTAAAGCTAAAAGAAACAAAAGGCTGGCTAACCGTATCAAAAATATTGTGTAGCAACAGGTTAAAGCTAATGGTAGTGAAAGGCTAACTATTGAGAAAAATAAAATAATAGCTAAATATAACAAAAGGCTAGCTAAAAGTTTAAATAATTAAAGGGTGACCATTGACAAAAGTCAAACAATAGCTAAAAATAACAATAAACTAGCTAAAAAATAAATATGAAAGACTACCTGAAAGTAGAAGAATGGTTGTTAAAAAGTAAAAAGAGCAAAATGTCTGCTAAAAGCTAAAATAAGTGTAGAAGAGTAACTAATAGTGGCAAAAGACTATCATAAAACTAAAGTAACAAAAGTTTGACTAAAAGCTAAAATAAAATACTAACTAATAGCTAAAGTATCAAAATGCTGGCTAATGTCTAAAAGCAACCAATTGTTAGCTAAAAGCTAAAAGTAACAAAAGTCCATCTAAAAACTAAATGTTGCATAAGAAGACAAAAGCAAATCAGGATTGCTGAAGCAGATTTAAACAGAACTGTTTTTCAAGGAATGAAGGTAAATAAAGTATTTGTTTTAGGGGCGGGACATTCAAGGTTCTTTATTTTCACTCTCATCACATGTGGTACATAAGGTGGAATGAAATGGTGTTGTATAAAAATGGTTAAATATGAAAAGTATAAAAGTTACAAAAACTAAAAGTGACAGCAGCCGTTTCCTGAATGAGCTGAAAGTTTGGACGTATGAACGGCTAAAATGGCACCAAGTCTGCGGGAGCTAGAATGCAAAAATATACAAACCAAACGTGAAAACTAATGCTGACTCAGCATTTACACAATATTGCAGGGTAAAGTTTTTAGAGCAGAGGTGACTGGATCACTGAAGATTGGGTCTTTTCGAAAAATAAAACCGTTGATGAATTGCTTGTTGATTTTGTACAGATAAACAAAAAGAAAATTGATGAATAAATCCCAACAAATTGATAAGAAAATCTTCTGGGTTCTTCATCTAAAACCATAAATATTTACAGTTTTCATAGGAAAGTAGTTTCAGGTCATGAACTGTGAAGGATCTTCACACCAAATGTGCCATTTGTAATGTCTGAGATAACAAGTTGACCCTGAAGAGAAAACCACCTGGTAAGTGGAGGTGATGAAATTCACAGAAAAGTTGTTCAAAGTGTTTTTAAGTCAAACAATGACATTTTTGTATAAAATAAATCTTTGTGTAGTTCACGTTCTTCCTGTCCAGTGAGTTTGCGAAGTTTCTCAAGAAGCTCTCCACGCTGAAGTGCTCTGTGCACTTAATGAGTTCCTTGGTCTTACTCATGTTGAGGTCCAGGTTGTTATTGTGATACCATTCTGTCAAGCTCTGGACCTCCTCCCTGTAGGCTGATTGGATGCTGTCCGTTATGAGCCCTGTAATGGTGGTGTCATCAGCAAATGTGACGACAGTGGTAGTGGAGTGAATGGGGATGCAGTCCTTTGTGAGCAGGGGATAAAGGAGGGGGCTGAGGACACACCCCTGTGGTGTTCCTGAATTTGGATGAGAGTGGAGGACCTTCCATCATTACGTTCTGGAGTCTGTTGCTCAGGAAATCCACAATCCATGCACCCAGTGAGCTGCCCAGTTTCTCAACTGGTTTATAAATGTTAAAATCAGCTTTATTTAAATATTTTTTCGCCGCGGCAGGCCACGTGCACGCGCGTGCACGCGCATCCATCCGCACCTGCATATAGATGCGCATGCACGCGCATGCACGCGCATGCACGTGGCCGCGGCGAAATAATATTTAAATAAAGCTGATTTGAACATTTATAAAGGTAATGTTCAGCTCAGA
>JARVLU010001586.1:34189122-34203258 GCA_031762415.1 Simpsonichthys santanae
CATTTCCCCCCCCCCCCCCCCCCAATTTCTAGGAGCTGAAGAGACCACCTGCTGAAGTTTTAGGAGGAAAGTGTTGTTCTTGTCCAATGGAGGATTCTTTACATGTTTTTGTTAAATTATGCACCAAAAGTTTTTTAATTAGTGAAAGGTATGGCCTGCAAGCAAGTCATTTCAGTACCAGGGCTCTTCTACTACGAAGCCATGTTGTAATGGATGCACTTTGAGGTTTAATTTTGTCTTGCTGATATGTGCAAGACAGTCCCTGAAAAATACCCTGTTTGGATGGAAGTTCATGTTGTTCTAAAGCAGGGATACTCATTGCGCAGCTCCCGAGCCACATGCGGCTCGCCATGCTTTATTGGTGGCTCTTGTGACAGGTTACAACAATATACCAGCACAGCCAATACATTTTTAAAACATGCTAGTGCATTGCGTAATAATTGTGCATGTCGGCTCGGGCTTCTTTGATATGGTTTTATAAATAATATGGTGTTAATCTACTTGTTGAGGAGGAGGCAGGTCCAACTGGCCAGTAGAGGGAAAAAAGAAGAAGTCCTGTTAAGCTTCAGATGGATCAGCTGATCCTCACCGGCTGAGCATGGCTACTGACCTGCCGGTTAAAATACGTAAAAAAAAAAAAAAAAAAGTCCTGTAATCTCAGATGAATCAGCTGATCATCACTGACCTGCCGGTTAAAAGACGTAAAAAAAAAAGTCCTGTTATTCTCAGATGGATCAGCTACTGGCCGCGCATGTCTCCACACCTGCTGTCATCTGCAGTGAAGGAAGTAGGATCATCTTACAGGGCCGGTTCTAGACATGGTTACATGAGGGAGCAGGCAGAAATGTGAAGGGGGCATCTTCATCCGTAAACATATTACAGCATATTCATTGTTGAGCATGGACTTTGGTATTCATTGTTAGTGTTGACTTGTGTTTTCCTCATGGGATTGGCATAATAGCAAAAGCTGAAATGTTTGCCTCACTGTGGTTGCAACAGCAAAATACAAATACAACATGAAAAAAGTCAAGGGCATGCACCGCGGCTTCTGCTCATCTCAGTACTAATGTACATTTTGTTTAAACAGATAATGTGCTGGCTGTGTTTCTTTTTTATTCATGGTGGGTTGTTCAATTTTTTTCTTTTATTTGAGTGACTTGGGGTGATATTGCGGCTCTCCCCTTGACTTTGATCTGTCAATATGGCTCTTCTGAAAAAAATAAATAAATAAATAAATAAAAAATAAAAACAGTGAGGATCACTGGTCTAAAGCCTGCATGTACTTTTTGTAGGATTCCAGTGTTTTTCTCCTGCTGATTCCTGAAATGTTGGTAGCACCAACAAGCAGCAGCTGTGGCCTATTTCCTCTGATGAGCTCCAGTATAGGAGGCTGTGGTGGTCCTTTCCCTGCTGAAACCTTAAATACCAATCAGTATTGTTAGCCTCCTTGTGTTTTCATGAATGACGGAAAGACAGATTACAATGAATAATCCAATTGATTATTGAGCATGGATTTTGGTGTTTTGAACCAGTTTGTCATGACTGTCGACGAGGGAGAGAGCAGGCACTGAAGGAGAGGGCATGCTCCACAGGCCATCTTAGCACCAATATAACTGATTTTCTTTCCCCACTTTGGAGTAGGATGTTGATGGAGATTCAGTTTGTTGTTGTTTCCTCAGATTGGTGAAGCCTTTCAGATGGAGGGCGAAATGTTTCAGCACAAAAAATAAACCGTCCAGATAATCTGAATGAACATTGTTGGATTTTATACCTGGATTGTTGAGCATGGACTTTGGTATCAAGGCTGATGTCTTGTTTCATCAATTCTCTGCTTGTCATCACCCTAAGACCAAAGAGAGCATCTTTCCATTGAAATTCTCAAATGAACCATCAAAAGGGACATTTAGGAGGCCCAGCTATCTGAACCTGACCTAATGTACCATTAGAAGGTAGTCATTCCAAGGTCAGTGAGAAGCAACGGTCTTATAATGGGTCCACAGGAATATATTGACTGGTTTTAACCATGTGCTCTCATTCACCAAGAGATGTGGCTGGTGGCCTACAATGAACAAAGACATTTTGTTGTTGCCTGTTTCATCTGTGCTCACAACAAGAGTGGAAATCAACCTCTCCCTGGCCTACTGCAGCCTTTACCTATCCCCAGTCACCCATGGTTTCACATCTTCCTAGACTTCCATCACCAGACTACCATCTCCTGAGGGTGGCACAGTCATTCTTACAGTGATAGACAGATTTTTCCAGAGCCACTCATAAAATTCCTTTCGTCAAGCTTCCTACCCTGGAGACTGCCCAGTTTCTGGTGCAACATGTGTTCAGAATTCATGGGAGACATGGTTTCTGACCGAGGACCCCAATTCATCTCCCAAGTCTGAAAGGCTTTCTGCAACACCCTTGGGTCCTCATTCAACCTGATTTCCATATGCCATCCTCAGTCCATGGTCAGGCAGAGTGATGTAACCAGGAGTTTGAGGCTGCCCAAAGGTACATAATTTATAACGCCTCTTCCTGGAGCAAATGTTTGGTCTGGGTAGAGTATGCTCACAACGCCCTTGCATTCTCAGCCACTGGTCTTTTTCCATTTGAAGCATCTTTGGGTTCCACACCACCTGTTTTTCTCAGTCAGGAGCTTGAAGTATCAGTACCTTCTGTCTACCATAATTTCCATTGTCGTTAAAAAGTGTAGTGGCAGACCAAGCAGGCCTTGTTACGCACCGCTGACCAGAACAAGAAATTTGCTGATCAACATTGCTCTGTAACTCCTACCTACCAGATCATCCAGAAGTTATAAATCTCTACTTGTGACATCAGTTTAAGACACCCAGGAAATTTACTCATCATAAAGATCATCCACACTTCTGTGGTCCGACCCAAATTACCCACCTCTACGTGCATCCATTCTGCCTTCTATGTGTCCCAAATGAAACTTGTCTCAGAGAGTTCATTGTGTCCTGCCATCCACCATCCACCACTCGACTCATTGATAGTCAGCCAGGTTTTATGGTCAGTCACATTCTTGATGTAATATGCAGAAGTTGGGAATTCCAGTACTTGGTCAACTTGAAAGGTTGGGGCCCCAAGGAGAGGTCTTGAATTCCCAGGTCATTCATCTTAAATCCAACCCTCATCTCCTTGTTTTACAGTGATCTTCCAGAGAAACGTTTAAGATCACCTAGAAGCAATTCTTGAGAGGGTGGTACTGTAGGATTCCATAGTTTTTCTCTTGCAGGTTCCTGATGTGCTGGGCAGCGCCAACAAGCAGCAGCCATAGCCCATTTTCTCTGATGAGCTCCAGGGGTATTAGAGTTATGGAAGTCTTTCTATCCCTGTTGGATAGATACCAATTTGCATTGTTGTCAGCCTCCTAGTGTTTTCATGAATGAAGATTTATACTTGTTTCCAGCCATGTCTCCTAAAACCTGCCTCTCTGTGACCAAGTCCTGTATTCTCTTTCTTCTTTGTGCCTCCAAGACAAGCTCTGAACTTCTGATCATTTACCTTGGCCTCGGACCGTCTTGTTGCTCCTCAGTTGCTCATCACCTGCCTGCAATCCTCTTGTGTAACCGTCACTATCAATCACCATATGTACCTGGAATCCTCCACCCTCCTCTCAAATGCCATAACCCCCCCAAGAAACCTGTAAGGAAAGAATATCTACTCCTAACTTACCACCGCCTACCAAAAACCTACCTGCTTTCCTCCTTTTTTAGATCCTTCCAGTGCTACCTGTAAATATTCAAACACTAAATAAAATCACTTGCCTTTTTACTTCAAGTGTGAGTCTGTTTCATCTCAGTCCTTCTGCTCTAGGTGTAACTACCGGTACTGCCATTCGGATACTTTCTGCATTTTCTTCCAGAAGTACTGTATAATCAGCACATGTCGTACGCACTAATGCACCCCCATACTATCAGAGAGGCAGACGTTTTCCTGATATCAAGCTGAATAGTCCCTCCCCTCTTTAATAAGACTGTGACACCTGGGGTTTCCAAAATACATTTTAAATATTTACTGATCTGAATGCAGAACAGTTTACTTCTCTGTTCACATATGGCTTCATTTTTGCACGACAGAGCTTTAACCTGCATTTGTGGATTTTGAACTGAGTTTGCACACAATGATTTGTGTCAATGTTTCTGAGTCTATGTAGTGATGTTTATAACATAAACAGACCTGTTTGTATTGAAGTAGTGTCTAAGAGTCTGAAGATCACAGTTATTTAATATTGACGTTCAGTCTTGTCCTTTGTGCACATAAATGTTTCAATATTATGAAATCTTTTGGTAATATTATCAACTGTAAGTGATTAGATATTCAGTCTTCCCAGATCATTTGTGAGGGACATTATTGTGAAATTATTCTACAGTTTAGATTCAGGTTGGTGAACAGCTTCCCATATTTAAATTTGAGAAGATTCAGCCTTTCTAAAATGTTCTTTGTTGTAGTCCTCTTCCTGATTTGTTGCCAATTAATTTACTTAATTGAAAAGTGCTCTTCTAGCTTTTTCTAATTCATATTACATATTTTTGCCGTCTTTTGCCCTATCCCAACTTATTTGAGATGTGTTTCTGCTGTCAAATTCAAAACTATCTTTTATTTCAAAATGGTAACATTTCTTATTTTAAACAACTGATATGGTTTCAATGTGTTTATGAAATGTGCAAATTATTGCATTCTGTTCTTTTTTTTACCTTTTACATGTCTCAACATTTTAAAATTGTGGTGTATTTTCTAATCATGTTTTGCAGTTTAAATTTTTACATTTGATTTCACAAATAACACAGATTGTAAGATTACTGCTCCAAGTTTAAGCTAATAAAATGTGGATTTGTCTCAGATGAGGCTAGGAGAAGAAGCAGAAACAGAAAAGCCAAAGTGCAGCGCAAAGCCAAACAAGTCAGTGATGATGATGATGATGATGAAGAAGAGAAGGATGAAGACAAAACACCACCAAGGCGACGAGGACAAAGGAAGAGGACAAAATCCAGAAACAGTGATGAAGATGATGAAGTAGAGAAAAAAAGCGTAACGAGCAAGACATCGAAATCTTCCAGAAGGAAAGGTGCAAAGCCTGCCCGAAAGGAGGAGAGTGAGGAGGAGGAGGAAAAAAATGAAAAAGAGAGCAAGAAAAAAAGAGGGAAAGCTGTGTCTAAAACGGAGAAAGAGGAACAGAATAAAGAAAAGAAGGGAAAATCCAGCAGTAAAGCTGGGGATGATAAAGACAAGAAGAAGAATGCAAAGAAGAACAGGTAAAGTTCTCTTTGACTAAAGATAACGTTTGTGACATTGACTGTTAAAGGAAACTGCAGTATTTGAGAAATATTCAACTTGCTGTATCACCAATCACTTTAATTCATGAATATAAAACACAGATATACAGCATTTTAATTAGATATCTCATTATCAACAACAAACAACAGTAAAACATTAAAAAAGTTGTTTTCCACGAGCAGCAACAACAAAACATGCTGAATAACTCAGGGATTCAACCGACCATCTGAAAACTCATCTTTGGCCTTCAACCCCATGAGACTTGATTTAACTTTATTTTTATTGGTATTGATTTTATCTGTTTAACTCGTCCTTTTATTGGGTTTTAATTGACTTTTTAATTCCTTGTGTGCTTAGCTTTGTAACTTTATTTTCATGCTTTCTTGTATCTTTCTTTTTACTGATGTTCAACACTTTGTCTCAGCTGTGGCTGGTGTTAAAGCACTTTATAAATAAAGTTGATGATGATGATGATGATGATGATGATGACTAGCGTTTTGAGTAGCATGCATCAAAAGAGTAGTTTTTTAAGAAAATGTATGAAAACATTTACCAGTAAATGACCAAGGTTGAAGGACAGATACCTAGATGATGACTTCATTTCTTCATGCATTATTTATTGCTGCTTGATGGAAACAACAGATCAAATTAGAAAATTGTTACAATTTGAACGCTGTATGGATTTTACTGGTGAAGTAAATGAGTTTCATGGAACAGTAACATAAATTCATGATTTAATAACAAAACACAACCAAATGTAATGTATTTATAAATGAGAAATGCCAGCAAAGTTCAAACAGGGACATCTGAATCACTTTCATCTATCTTTTATACATGAACATTTCTAAACGTTTAAGTTCACTGAACTTGTGTAAAAATTGTCGATGCCACGCGTTCAGTTTTCTGATGTGCTGCTGTCTATTATTTTTCTTCATTGAGCGACATCTATTTCCTTTCACAGTTCATTTGATGATGATGATGATGATGATGATGACGATGATGACGATGAGGAGTTGTTGTCAGAGGGGGAGATTGCCGCTCTGAAGGAGCAGGTGGAGGAGAAGAAGAAACTGATCGCCACCATAAGGAACAAACCCTGGCGCATGAAGAAGAGACTCCTGGTGCTCAGGTAAAGAAAGACTCATCCTCAGCTGGTTGATGCTTTATTTTGATTATTTTGCATCTTTTATTTTGATGCTTTCATTTGTATTTTACTCGGCACCTTTAAAGTTTTTCTCAGTCGCTTTCATGCATTTCTCACATCACTAGTAACATGTGCACAACAGTTAGTGTATTTCTCAAACAGATTAGTACAAACTTCAAAATCTAGTTGATAACCTGCAAAAGCTTGTCACTTACTCAAAAGGGATGGTTCATTCCTCCAAAGCAAGTACTCAAGTCAATGAAAATATCATCCTACTAGCTGAAAATGCTCAAAATAACACTATACACTATTTGCACAGCCATTTGAAATATACAGTTGTTACACTTTACTGTATTTAGTGACATAAATGAGTACTAGACACTGTATTTGTATGTTGCACATTTTATGGCATATGCTCTTTGCAATACTAATTTGTTCACAGCATTGTGCAAAAGCAATGCACAAACTTACTCATAACAAACATAAACAAACACCCAGAGCTGTGCACAGCTTTAAACAATTTTGCAATACATATTGGAAATGAACAAGGCAAACATTTACTAAGTTACATTACAATACATTAAAACTGTGCTGTGTTAAAGCTGTAAGTCTAAATGTAAAATGTAAAAAGTTCTTGTCCCTCTGTAAACTTCATGTTAGACACAATGACAGCAGTGCAGTGCAGATTGTTAGTGCCCAACTACTGTCCAGTATGCACATGTTCTCCCAACAAAATGTTTGAATAATTTAATTTTACAGTGGTTCTCCCAACGTTTGGCTGCATCTTCGACCATCCTCAGCAATTGTGAGACTGTGATGGACAACATGGTCCACATAGTTCTAATTTCATGAGGAATCTGCATATATACTTGGCCTCTTCTTCCTCTGCCTCCGTTTTGTCCCCTGCCTCCCCACATCCTCACCCCTCTTCCATCACGCTGACCTTTCAGTTTTGTGTCACAGTATTATGAAACCAGCTATGTTGTATGGTCTGGAGACAGTGACACTGACAAAAAGACAGGAGAAAGAACTGGAAGTGGCAGAAATGAAGATGCTGAGGTTCTCCTTAGGAGTGACAAGGATGGATAAGATCAGGAATGAGATCATCAGAGGTACAGCACAGGTTGAAAAACTGAGAGACAAAGTTAGGGAGGCCAGACTGAGATGGTTTGGACATGTCCAGAGTAGGGACAGTGGGCATATTGGTAGAAGGATGTTAGAAATGCAACTGCCAGGAAAAAGACAAAAAGGAAGGCCAAAGAGGAGATATATGGATGCAGTTAGAGAGGACATGAAGGTAGTTGGGGTGAGGACAGAGGATGCAGAGGACAAAGTGAGGTGGAGGAGGATTATTCACAGTGGCGATCCCTGAAGAGGGAACAGCCAAAAGAAGAAGAGGAAAGAAGAAGTGTGTGTGGGGGGTGGGGGGTGGGACAAAAAGGAAGACGATTTTTATTGAAACAGGTGTGGTAGGCTGACAGGGAAAGGTGTAAAATAACTGAACTATATTAAGTTGCATGAATGTACAAACTGAAAGAAAACATTGAGGAATAAAGCAGATATTATGATCTGGTCTTCAGAACAATAGTTGTAATAAAAAACAACTTACAATATATTAACAAATAAATAAAAATATCCAAAGTAAACCAAGTGCTGGAGCATGAAATGTACCAGTGGGCATGTCCTGGAAACCCTGGAAGAGAAGCAGAGATGTCAGCAGCTGTGTGAAGCCCTTAGATAATGCAAGTTGTAGATATCTTCCAGGATGTTGGTAGGTGGGTTGCATAGAGAGAAAGACTGGAGATTCCAGGTTAGGGAAGGTCTCAATGGAAGGAGCTCAGGTGGAGTGTGGAGGCAAGTGTGTGGGAGGCATAGGAGCAGTTGGAGAATATCCACAAAGAAGGTTAGTAACTCACAGGTAGGCACAGGGGTCGAGGATTTGAGGACAGCCACAAAGGTCCAAGACAGGAGGCTCAGGAACTAGGTTCTGTGCGAAGATGAGGAGACCACAAGGGAAGATTATTAATCTGGACTTTTAACACAAGGAGGCCAAAATATTTTCCCTTTTGCTAAATCCTATAGTTAGGGTCAGCTTTGGTTTCCTGAGCTGTCCCTTAGTTATGCTGCTATAGGCTTAGACTGCTGGAGGACAAACTGACCACATTTCTTCACTCTGCTACTATCTTTACTTACTCTATTCCACCTGTTTGTACAAAGTATTTGTAATTATTTCTATCTTAGCATGTTTTTTGTCTTTCTTCCTATAGAAAATGCACTTGCATCTACATCTTGACCTACCATTCTGTGTTCATTTGTCTCTACTTACTGTTCATCTCAAACCCAGACAGTGGAAGTAGATGGCTACTTGTCCTGAGCCTGGTTCTGCTCGTCCCCCCCCTTGTTAACCTGTTTAAATAAAGGTCAAATTAATGAAAAAAAGGGAGTTTTTTTCTTTCCACTGTCTCCTTTGTGCTTGCTCAGGATGGGAGACTGTGACAAAGTGAAGATTCAACACAGTCTGCTGCTTCCTCAGATAAAGAACTTTTACTAATGATCTTTTATAAAGTGTGTGAATGTTTCTGTTCAGAGCCCTGAGACAACGTCTGTTGGGACTCGGAGCTACAGAAATAAACTGAACTGAACTGGTTTTCTCATGTAGTGGGTGTTATGAACGTTTCTACTTCATAACAAGATGATAAACTAACCATTTACTTGTAACAGACAGCTTTTAGGTTGTTTTTGTTTTTTAGGCGAGTTACTTGAAGTAGTTTGGGTGTGTAGGTGAGTTGTGGTTTGTAAAAAATGGGGTCAGTTCATCACTCAGCTCAGATGACTAACAACATCCACAGAGCCAGTTCTGCTACTTCAGATCCAGGTTTTTCTACAAGAGCAGATGATCTACATCTCAAGAGTTCCTGGTTCAATTCCATCTTTCTCCACTCTGTGCTCCCTTCAAAGCTCTTTTAAAACATGGAGCTAATCTCAGTGGATTAAGTCATGCAGTGTTATTCAGTGGTGGAGAAAGTACTCAAACACTGTAAAGTACAGATACATGAAAAATGTACTTAAGTACAATAAAGAAATACTTATACTTAAACTGTAAAAAACAAGAAAATAATCTAATTAAAATAACTATTGACAATGTTGATTTACAACAAGTCCATGAAATAAAATTTTTGGGTGTCACATTAATGATAAATTTAGTTGGAAACCACAGATCTGCCTAGTAAAATGTAAAATAGCCAAAAGTGTTGCTGTTCTGAGAGGAATTAGTTTTGTCCTGGACTACAAATCTTTGTTTATTCTGTATAACACACTCATTGTACCACATTTAACATATTGTGTGGAAGTTTGGGGGAATACATACAAAACAAATCTACATTCGTTATATGTCATACAAAAACAAACAATCCGAATACTACATAAAGTGGGATATTGGGATCACACAAGCCAGTAATTTTTAAATCAAATATAGGGCCTACTGAAATTCTGGGACCAGTGGAATGCCCACTAATCTGACCATTTTGGATTGAAAGTACCAGCAGAACTCAAGGTTGATGAGAAACAACAGTTTGCCTGAAAAAAAAAAAAAAAAAATCAACAGCTGTGGCTTATCTGAATCTGATTCCCCCGTCTGGCCTCAAAGCAGGACAACTTGTCAAATTTCTCCTGGGATATGTGTAAACTAAGAAGGCTCTGTCTATCACCTGGCTCTGTTCTGCTTGTGCTCTCCAGCCTCTGCCTCTCTGCCAGATTATCCATCTCCCTGTGAATGCCCACTGCCAGATTACTGACCTCCTTTATGGAGGTTTGATTAAGAGTCTGTGTGGAAGGATTGTTTGTGTCGCCCACGGCATCAAGTCTCCCGACTGAAGAGCAGCGTTTGTTGGACTCCCCATGAGCAGGTCATGTTCTTCTGAACTCCATCTTCTCTGAAGCAGCTGCACCTCGGCTCTCTTTGATGCGTTGCAGATACTGGATCAAACATTTCCAGTCCTCCCAGTCATCGACCTGTTCTCTCTCCCCTCAGAGTTTCAAGTGAACTCTTCTGAGCTTCAACAAACTTTCAATAAATTTCTTCTGAGTGAACCATCACAAATTAAAAAGATATTTTTTAGAAATTACGTGTCAGAAAAAATATAATTTAGGGAAAAAGCCTGTTTCAGTGTGAACAAGCTACAGGTTTCAGACTGATGACGCTGCTGCAGAGACGAGAGGTGGGGGAGTCCTGTTTGATGCCTTTGTCTTATTTTACAACAGTTACTAAAAATTAAAGACATTATTTAGCTTTCAGTCACTGTTTGTTATATTTATGCTCCAAATTGGAAAAATTGTTTTTATTTATTTTTTATTCCAGCAACCAATAAAATGTATTTGTGCTGCCGTTGAAAACCTCCTATGATTTTCAACAGCAGCATCTATTTTATCTGAACGTGTCTCTGAAGGTTTATTAGTTTCTCCGTTTGCTTTAATGTGGCCTGAACAGAGGAATGCAGATCAAAACGAGCTGCTCCACTCCAACACGTGCACTTTTCTTCAGTCACTTTGAGTTATCGTATCGTAAATAATCCAAAATTACACAAATGTTAAAAAAAATCCATGCACATTTCAAATCCTAATACAACTGTGTGCTTTTTAAAAACTCATGAATCACAGGACAGAAACAAAAATCTTATACTTATTTTAACAAGATCCAAAATGGCCGCTACAGCTAACTTGGAAAACACCAAAATGGCTCCAGCTCCGTCCTGTAGACGCCGAGCTGCAGTTTGGTGAAGACCCCAAAGTTGCTCTGCTCAAATGTTCCTCTGGTCTTTGTTGAAAACTTTGTCTTAAACTGAGGACAATGTTAGCAAAATATCTCATGAACTGCAGAACCTTTGGAGTCATCCTGAATCAAGATGGCCGCCACAGCTAAACGCTCACAAACGATGTTTGAACGTGTCGTTGTGAACGGACACGTCGTGTGAAGCTGGTCTGCAGCTGACCCTCCAGAGCAGCTGGAAATAACTTCTGTTCACCGTGTGGTGGCTTCTCTAAACAAGCGCACGTCTCTGAGGAAAACAGCGCACGTATCAGCTTCCTGTTTTCAGTTCCACATCGTTTCTGTTTGTTTAAGCAGCAGTTTGACCTCCTGGTGACCTCCTGTCTCCGGTGAGTCCTATCAGAGGTGTGGATGCGGCGTCACCATCATCATGGCAGGAGGTGAAGGGGAACTGAAGGAGTGGCCCTGAAGTTTATGGCCCCACAGGTCTAAAGTCCTCATGCTGGGGCCACAGGCTTCAGATTAGCAGGGCTCAGCTAAGAGTCGAGACCAGAACCTTCACTGATCCTGACCTCGTCAGCCGAGGCGTCGCCGTAGAGGACTCTGATATTTGACTCCTTTAGACGTTTCCAGGGACTCGATCGATCTCAGCTGGACTTCACCTCCTCTGTTGTTTTCTAACAAACCATGTCGACCGCTGTGGAGGCGACCGGCTTCATGATGAGCATCGTCGCCTGGCTGATCACCGGGGCGGCGCTCGCCAACGACTACTGGAAGGTCTCCTCGGTGTCCGGCAGCGTCATCATCTCTCAGAGGCAGTTTGAGAACTTGTGGCACGCCTGTGCCGAGAACAGCGCCGGCATCGCCGAGTGTAAGGACTTCATGTCCATGCTCGATCTGCCAGGTAAGACAAGGAGGTTTAGATCCAGTTTAAGATCTGGTTTAAGATCTGGTTTAAGATCCGGTTTAAGATCTGGTTTAAGATCTGGTTTAAGATCCGGTTTAAGATCCGGTTTAAGATCTGGTTTAAGATCTGGGTTAAGATCCGGTTTAAGATCTGGTTTAAGATCTGGTTTAAGACCGCCACGTTTACATCGTTTTTATGTTTCACCTTACAGATTCCAGTTTAAAGGCAAACAGCCGTTAACCTGATCAAATAAACAACTTCCCAACATTATGAGCTTGTTGTTTAAAATTTGAATTAATTAAAATCATCCTGCCAATAATTCAACAGAACTGAACGTTTGAAACGGACTTGAAGACCGTTCGCTTCTTGTAACGAGTACACTACTTTATTTACCTGTTGATCCGTCTTGTTGATAAAATGTTTTCTTTGAAAGCTAAAAATAAAACATTTTAAAAATGCTTCGACCTGACATGAGGCCAAACTTCAGCCCAAAGGTCGGTGGATTTCTCTGTCGGGACTTTCCCGCCAAAAACAAAATGAAATCTTTGTTTCAATAAAAAAAGTGAAACATTTTACAGAAACATTTTTAATGGGAACAACGAGCAGTTATTGAATAAATTTGTTTGTTTTCCTCTTCAAACATAAAGCAGGTTATTCTTTAGCCGCCATTTTGAACCTTCTTCTCGGCTGTCGATAAAATGGAGGGAAACTGTTCAAACAGAAGAAACTGACTCTTGTCTTTTTCTCTCGATTCAGTTTTACTGGATATAAAGTAAAAAGTGTGTATTTGGTGTTATTTTTAAAGATACTGTAGTCTGGTTAAATAGATTTTGTTGAAGTACACCGATAGATTTTAGTTTTTTTTTTTAATACAATCC
Source organism: Simpsonichthys santanae (assembly GCA_031762415.1). Taxonomy (NCBI): domain Eukaryota; kingdom Metazoa; phylum Chordata; class Actinopteri; order Cyprinodontiformes; family Rivulidae; genus Simpsonichthys; species Simpsonichthys santanae. The sequence goes on from JARVLU010001586.1 coordinate 34,202,106, forward strand.
AAACATTTGGATGCTCTGTCAGTATCCATCATATCATATAGTTTGATCAATTTAACTTTTAAAGACATTACATCATGTGGGTGTCATTTTTAATGTTTTGATGACTTTTTATGGTGTTTGGAAACAACCTGAACAGGATTATTAATCTAGGTTGGGTTTAAATCCCCTCTGAAACCAAACCTCCTGGTTCTTCTCGCAGGTTGCAGCTCAGCGGCCGTCTCAAACCGTCCTGCTCATAAAAAGTTGTGACGCTCTTTATGATCCTCGGAGGCCGTAAAACCCGTTTACTTAACGCTGACCGCGGTTCCTCCTTCAAACACCGCCAGTTTGTGTGACTCAGAGCAGAACAAACATTTTTACTGATAAAATCAGCCTTTTATATTTATTTAACTTTAATCATGTTCAGCACAGGACAAATAAAGATTATAAGAAATTATTTAATGAGCAATCCTAACTGAATGGTCTGAAAAGTCCTGGAAGAACACCTTATTTAAAGAATAATGTGGATTTTATTCAACATTTTAAACAACGTCAACACAAAGCAGATTTTAAAATGTTAATTTGATGTAAACGTGTTTCATATTTCCATTTCATGTATGAGTTGAGGTCAAATCCTTTTAGTAAAAATCAAAAATCAAGATTAAAACACTGAAGATTTATTCAGAGAACCTGCAGATTAAAAAAAGGTTGAATGAATTAATAACCAAAAAAAAAAAGTGATTTTTGTTTCAGAGACGTCTTTATTTCTTATAGACAATTTACAAGTATCAGAACGGACAAACGCAGTAGAGAATTCAAAATAAATATATTTATGTGTTTTCAAAATAAAATAAAAAACAAGTTGTTCAATATCAATACGTAGAACGTTTCATACGGAGGATTTCTCATCTTTTCACTGACACTGAATTTATGCTGGTGAAGATTTTCAGTCATTCAGGACATGATCAATTCAAAAAGGTTCAATATTAAACAACTGGACTTTATTTGTATCAGAAGACGTTTCGCTCTTCATCCGAGGAGTTCTCTCAAGTCAAAGAGCAGAATGTGGGGTTCAGGTTTTAAAGGCTGAGATCAGAGTCAAGTCAGTGATGAAATCTACAAAACACACTAATGAACAGAAAAAGGAGAACAGATGAAAAAACATTGTCATCCC
>JARVLU010001586.1:34247096-34260797 GCA_031762415.1 Simpsonichthys santanae
TAGAAAACATTACTGTCATCCATCAAGCACATTATTTTATCAACTGAAGTTATTGAAGTTCCATGATTTGGTAGATTGTAATATCTTATCAGTTATGTATAGGGCACAGAATAACACATTACCTTTTAATATCCAAATGCATTTTGTTAAAAGACAAAGATGTTGTAATCTCAAGGGAACAGAGATATTTGTAAAACCAAAATACAGAACTAGTTTGAAAGGACGATCTACCTCAATCCAGGGAATTAGATTATGGAATGGTTTGGGGAATGATGTTAAAAATGTCAAGTCAATGTTTACATTCAAGAAAATGATCAAAACTGAATTGTTAAAATATATACTGTATATGAAGTAGCTTAATGTGTATTGTATTAGTTAGAAAAATCAAGAGTTGTTCATTTTGTTCTGTTACTGGAAGATTATTTTTGATTGAACTGATCGTTTGAAAAAAGGGGCAGATATAATAAGATTTTTTCTTCTTTCTGCTACATTTCATTTTATATTTTGTATGTTATCATTTTTGGTATTGTTTTGTATTGTATTTTTTTAATGAACAAATTTTATAAATAAAAATAAAAAAAAAAATAAATGAGTCCTCGAGGCTCAATGGGATTAACCTGTAGAAATAAAGGTTGAATGAATCAATATGAATAAATGAACAACAAACTTACAGTTGGCTTTGTAATAAAAACGTATTGTATAATTTATAAAACAGTATCAAAGCAAAACATGTTCAAGTATTAAGTAGTAAGTACAGAATCATACAATAATTTGCTGGATAAGCAAATGTAATAAACATGGGCTGCGTATTCCTGTTAACTTTTTGTCCTGTCTCATCCCAATCCTGTGAGTTATATTAAAGTTGACTCCACCTGCAGGTCCTGTTTCTCCTTGTTGTGTAAATGCTGTTAACATGTTCTGTCCTGCTCCGTTTCCATAGAAACTGGTAACTTTGCAGCAGGGACACAATTTTAAACGTCCAGCTGATGTTTGTGACTGTGTTTAACTCATGTTCAGCTCTTTACAGCTTCCATTTAGCTGTTTCAGGTTCTTTCATCCTTTTACAGCTTGTTTTCGGCTGGTTCAGCATTTTCATATAGGTCTTTAGCTGTTTTCGGCTGGTTCAGCTGTTCTTGAACTGTGAGAATCATCAGTTTGGCTTCTCGATCTTCAGGTTTGATTTCCAGCTGTTTTTAACTTCATTCTGCTAATTTCAGCTTTTTTTGTCAACTTAAGCTTCTGTTATTTTTTGCTTTTTTCTTTTTTCCCTGCTAGTTTGAGCTTTTTTTCAAAGTGAACCTTTAATGTGATTTTTTTATTTGTTCAGCAGATGTTCTCTTTTAACCTCTGGCTGGAACTACACGCCCCTGCACTGTGAGGGCAAGTAGTTAGAGTCTAACCTGCAGCTGATCTAAGAACACAGCTGGCCTCTCCTGAAACTGTGAGCTCCAGATGTTTTAGACCCGATGAAGCCGTTTCCAGCTTTAAAGTGCAGATGTTTTAGTTTTTTTATCGTTTCTTGTGATTCTTTTGTCGAGCTCTAAAGCAGGAATCTGAATCTTCGCCTCACCTGAGGTCACAGCTCATGAACATTTAGACGTTTTTCTGTTTAGTTCAACATTTAAGCCTCGTCTGCTCATTTCAGCATCTTGTTCACTTTTCTGCTTCTGTGCTCATTTTAGCTGTTTTTGGATCCTATTAGCTTCTTTCTGCTAATTGAAGCTTTTTGTTTCATATTTTCATCTAATTTTCAGTTTTTTATTAATCTATTTTACCTTTTCAGCTTCAAGTCATCCCTTTTTAATAATTTTTGCTAAAACTTTACCTGAGAGGAATCAAACGACTCGTTTAGGAATTAATAAATAAGATAACCCGTAACTTCTGGGACATGAAGGAGACCCGGAGCTTTCTTCTCTGCATGTTTTATTTAAATCAGGACCTTTTAAACGTGAAACGTGAATTTAGGAAAATAAAGGCAGATTGAGAGACGAGAGAAGCAGAGCAGGAAGTGCTTTTATTGTGAAGAGGTCAAACATGCAGAGTCCAGATTTATCAACAAACCAGAGACGGGTTCTGTACACGTCCAGATATATGAAAATACAGCCGTCAACCCGTTTCCTCTCAGAACCACTGAACCGGGCTCGGTCATCAAAGTGCCTCAGTTTATAATTTTCCTTCAAACTGGAGTGAAAACACAAAAAGTCCTTTAGGTTTTTTTTTTTTTTTTTACTCCCCAAACAACAAAAACAATGTTTTAAAGATGGAAGGAAAAAAAAAAAAAAAAAAGCTCAGCTGCAGCGAAAAAAACAAAACAAAGAAAAGGATTTGATTCGAGAACAATCTTTTTAAGGCCTGGTGCTCGTTAACGAGTCTGTTGCAACAAAACGTCTCCACAACTTTTATTTGGACTCAGGAATCAGTTTGTGAAATATTTTAACTTCAGGTTGTCTCTAAATATTTTAACATGTGAAGGTTCTGGAGCGTTCAGACGTTTCTGCACCAGCAGAACAAACACCAACCTGAGGAGGTCTGAACATCTCCTGCAGGTTTGATCCTTACTTCACCTGAGGACAAACTGTCTCCAGTGTATCTGCAGGACGCTGAGCTGCTGCCTCCTTCCACAAACTGAAAATAAAACCTGTTCCTGTCTGTCCTGATACCTTCAAGGTTCACACACTAAATAGTGATGTCACTTCCTGTTTGTCCGGTGCAGAGCCTGATCAGAGGACGGGGAGCCTCACAACGTGACGGAACGTTTCATGGAGTTCCTTCATGAACAGAGAGCTGAGGAGGACGAGGAGTTGGTCTAAACCACCGGGCTGTTTGGAAACGACTCAAACATCTGGCTGCTGTTCCTCGGCTGCTTCAGTTTAGCTTCACATGGTTAAAGGAGCGTTTGTTTCTCATCTGCAGCTAAAAAAAACCTTCAACTTAGAACAAGCTGAAGCACGTGGAGCTCAGACTGAAGCCCTACAGCTGAATCCAAACTCTCGGCTCTGGTTTTTATTCCTGCTGTGGAAGAAGGGCGATCATGTACCCACTCTGGGTGTTTCTGTTAGCAAAATATCTCATGAACCACCTGATGGATTTGGGTCCTGGTTAACTCCAACTCCATTCAAGATGGCCGCCACAGCTAATCAGCCTGAGATAAAGGCAGAGATCAGAGTCCAGTGGTGGTGGCTGAGAGTCATCCCGACCATCGACCTGTGGGCGGAGCCTCGTTTGAAAGTGAGGCGGTGAAAGCTCTGACCTGAAAGATTTATTTATTTATTTATTATTTATTTATTATTTATTCATAGTTTATTATAATTTTATTTATTTATTATTATTTATTTATAATTTATTATTATTTATTTATTGTTTATTTATTTATTATTATTTATTTATTGGGCTTTTTGTTGGTTTGAAACATAAAACCTGTTCATTGATTAAACATGTTTTTAAAAAATAAACTGTAATTATTAATGTTTAAGAATTAAAGTTGGAGGTAAAGATGTGTTGAAGGCTGCAGCTGCAGCGGCGCCTGAACAGAACAGGAAGCACAGTGCGGTGGTTCGAGACCGGGGGTGCAGATTTAAACACGCTGAGCTGCGGCTCATAAAACAGCCGACAGTACAAACTGAAGCAGACTTTAGCTGTGAGACGTTGTTTGAATCAGACGGGCTCAAACCACCGGCAGACAGAAGGCGGGTCAGACTCAGGTCCGGTCGGCTACAGGTTCTGGTCGGAAGGCGGGTCCGACTCAGAGTTGAAGTAAAGATTATTTTATTCTGACACTCGTCTGCTCAAAGAAAAAGTTCTGTTTGAGATTTAACACGTCTGAAACTGGACCGGTTCTGGAGAACCAGAACTTTTCCTGCCTGTAGGTGGAGCGGTTCTGCTTGTTGGGTTTCAGCAGAAAGTCCAAACCAGCTCAGAAGACTCAGACGGGTCGATGAAAGGATTCTTGTATGTACGGAAACACGTCTCGCTCCTGAACCCAACCGGTCCGGCCCGGTCCGGTCCGGTCCAGTCCAGTCCAGTCCAGTCCAGTCAGTCATCCTCAGGCCGTCGGAGCAGAACTTTAGACGCCTGCAGGTGGAGACAAGAGGCTGGAGGTCTGATCCTTGTTGTAAGAAGAAAAATGAACTAGCTGAGAAGCCACTGCCTGTGTTTACTACAGGGGGCGTGGTCAGGCCCCGCACCCCAGGACGCCCCGCCCCCAGGATGTCCCGCAGGAGAGACGCTTACCGTCGGGCGTCCCAGCAGCAGCGAGGACGGTCCGCTCCGTCTCATGCATGAAAGACAACGTGACGTGATGAGGATCAAAGCTCTAGGACCGGGGGCGTGGGACCCACAGGCGGGGAAGGGGCGGGGCTTCGGAGCCATCAGGAGTGGTCCATGGGTTCGGCGGCGTTCTGTTCAGCGTCCTGGCTCTCCATGTCCTCCTGGTCCTCCACCGTCCCTGCTCCGGCTTCAGCTGGAGGGTTCTGGTCAGACGCCGGCTGACTGGAGCTTGTCTTGGTTTCGGCGGTCTGGTCCTGGCTGGCCACGCCCCCTGCAGTGGCGCCGCTCTGCTGCTCCCTCAGGTGGCGCTCCATGGAGGCCTGGATGGAGGAGACCATCTCCTGCAGCTTCCTCCTCTGCTGCTCCATCAGGACGGGGTCCAGACCCCGCCCGTCCTTCACCGTGACGAAGCCCGGGGCCATGCGGACCAGCTCCCTGCTGGCGTCCTCGGGGATGTCCAACAGGTCCGGAGCTCCGCGAGACACGCTGGAGCTCAGGTCCACGCCGCTGCTGTGCTGGCGTGTGATAGGCCGGTACTCAGGAGGGGAGGAGCCTCCGGCGCTGCCCAGAGAGTGACCTTTGCCCTGGAAGGCAGCGACGCTCTGCAGCTGCTCCTTCTTCCTGACCACGCCACCGCTGCCGAGCCGTAGGACGCCGTGGGACGGACTGCCCTCCCTGCTGCCCCGGGACGACGCCTCAGAGCGCACCGCCGCCTCCTTCACCAGCTCCTCAACATCCGGACCCACGGGGAAGTGGCCTGCAGTGTCCACGCAGAGCTCCACACGGTCCTCGGCACCGTTATAGACGAACGTCTTCCCCGTCAGGTGGGGCAGCGTGCAGTGCTTCCCGTCCATCAGACCTGAATGAGAGGACATGTCAAAAACAGTTCAAGACACGTCCTTTAAAACAGAGACAAAGACACAATGTCTCAGCACCAGAGACCAGCGGCCTCCGTTACAACACTTCAAACAGAATTCATAAAAACCAGACTCTGCAGCGAGACAGTCTCACGAAGTCCAGGGTCCAGACCCTGAGTTTGAGTCTCAGGAGGTCCAGGGTCCAATCCCTGAGTCTGAGTTTGGACCCACCATCAGGTTTTATCCTTACACTCACTGAGCATCAAACCCGGAGACATTTTATGAAGAAGAACTGTCCAACTGGACATGTAATAAATATGATGTGTAGCGTTTCAAACATTCAGCTTGTTGTCTGTCAGCCAGAGGGATGAAATCAGCTTAAAGTGGCTGAAGGTTTGGCTCATGTGGGATGAAATCAGCTTAAAGTGGCTGAAGGTTTGTCTCATGTGGGATGGAATCAGCTTAAAGTGGCTGAAAGTTCATCTCATGTGGGATGAAATCAGCTTAAAGTGGCTTAAGGTTATTCTTGTGTGATGAAATCAGCTGAAAGTTGCTGAAGTTTTGTCTCATGTGTGATGAAATCAGCTAAAAGTGGCTGAAGGTTTGTCTTGTGTGATGAAATTCGTTGAAAGTTGCTGAAGGGTTGTCTCATGTGGGATGAAATCAGCTTAAAGTGGCTGAAGGTTTGTCGTGTGTGGGATGAAATCAGCTTAAAGTGGCTGAAGGTTTGTCTCATGCGGGATGAAATCAGCTAAAAGTGGCTGAAGGTTTGTCTCGTGTGATGAAATCAGCTTAAAGTTGCTGAAGGTTTGTCTCATGGAGTTTGTCATGTTCATAATTGTAAACTCTGAAACATCCCTGAGGTCATTTAACACAAGATGACTCAAGTAGCTGAAGGTTTTCAGCTGAAATGTTGGAATGTTAATACATTTTTGCTCATTTGAGATCAAATAAAAACGAGCTGAGGATTTTATCTTTTATGACACTTTGAAATGAGAATTAAATATTTTAAAGCTCTCAGATAGTGGTTTTTTTTATCTGTGTTGTATTTAGTTTGAACTAACAGTTTTAAAGGAAGACGTCCTGAGTGATGGGCTGAAGATGAGCTGAAGATGAGCTAAGCTCCACCTGGTCTTCATCAGGTTATTTATAAGAACATGAAAAGAACAAACACTGAGCGCTGCAGCTCACACAAATCATGAAAACACGAAGGAAATATGAATAAAGTTCAAATATGGAACTTTAACCTGAAGCTGTGTTTGAGTCCACGTGAACCCACTTCCTGTTTCTGTCAGGTGACTTCCTGGGGTCAGACCTTACTCAGTGTTTTTGTTTCCAGCTGCCTGGACAATCATCCAGATGCTGCAGGAGTCACGTTTGTTTTCAGGAAGATTTTTGTGTTGTGCACAGGAAGTGATCACGTGCGACATGGCACACCTGACTCCCTCCACCCGCCTGCTGCAGCACGATCGTCTTACCATCGGCTCTCTGTCACTGACATGTGAGCTTCTCTGATGTTTTATTTATAAACCTCATGAAAACAACGAGCCATCTGAAACATATTTACCCAGAATCCTTCAGTTCGCTGCACCAAGACGGGTCTTTAAAAAGCTAGTTAGAAATAAGAGACTCTGAGGATGCTCACATCCTGAGAATTCTCTGAAGGAAACAGCACGAGTGGACTTATGAAGGAGTCAGTGAAAATCAGCGTCCCTCCGGCACAGAGCTGAACTCTGAGAGGGATTCTGGGAAATAAGAAGCGTCCTCACCCATGTCCTTCTTCACGATGTTGTAGAAGATGCCGCCCTGCTGGAACAAGTGTGGCAGCTTCTTGGCGTACGACCAAACGTCCTCACCTGAAACAGGAATTAAATTTAACATTTAACGCTCGGACAAACGACGTCAACGTTAAAAATAAAGTGCAGTTTCTGAGATTTTATTCAAAACAAACATCAAAACAAGATCAACAACAACACACGGCTTTTATTACCATTAATATTGAACGTTTAAAACTCTTTCAGGTTAGTCCTGATCAGAAAACACAACTCAACCATCCAACCAACAATTGAACCAACCATCCAACCAACCAACCAACCAACAACCAAACCAATCATCCAACCAACCAACCAACAATCGAACCAACCATCCAACCAACCATTCAACCAACAATTGAACCAACCAACCAACCATCCAACCAACAACCAAACCAATCATCCAACCAACCAACCAACCATCCAACCAACCAACAACCAAACCAATCATCCAACCAACCAACCAACCATCCAACCAACAATCGAACCAACCATCCAACCAACCAACCATTCAACCAACAATCAAACCAACCATCCAACCAACAATCCAACCAACCATCCAACCAACAATCAAACCAATCATCCAACCAACCAACCAACCATCCATCCATCCATCTATCCATCCATCATCTTCCACTTGTTCTGGACTCAGGTCTTAGGGTCAGCATCTTGAGCAGGGAGGTCCAGACATCTCTCTCCACATCTTCCAGCTCTTCTTGGAGGTCTCTGAGGCGTTCCCAGGACGACAGAGAGACATAGTCTCTCTGTTGTCCTGGGTCTTCCCAGGGGTCTCCTCCCAGTTTATCATGCTCAAAGCTTCTCCCATAGGGAGGCGTCCAGGAAGCATCCTGACCAGATGAACCACCTCAACTGGCTCCTCTGGATGTGGAGGAGCAGTGGTTCTACTCTGAGTCTCTCCTGATAACTGAACTTCTCACCCTGTCTCTGAGGGAGAGTCCAGCTCTGCAGAGGAAACTCATTTCAACCTCCTGGATCCATGATCTCATTCTTTCAGTCTCTACCAGAGTTCATGACCAGAGGTGAGTGGAGGAATGTAGACTGACCAGTAAACAGTAAAAATGTATCAGTTTTATCTATTCAGTTATAAATTAAACATTTAATCTGATAGTTGTGAACTTGTTCCTGCATTGGTGAGCAGAACATTTCACGTGTTAAAACGATGAGTTCCCATTGATCAGAGAAGATTTAAATGATTAATTTAAATAAAAATAAACCCAGAACCCGTCAGGTCCAGTGGAGAACCTCAGAGTTCTCGCTGGGTTCAGGTGGAACCAGAGAAAACTGTAAACACGGTGCGAGCGCTGAAGAAGATGAAACTAGCCTCTTAAAGCTGAAACAAACAGAACACTAACTAAAAGCTGAAAATAGCAGTCTGTCTTTCGGCTGCTCCTTCAAGCAGAAGTGTCCACAGAGAGCTAACAGTTCTTCAGTGGAGGCCCCTCACACAAACTAGACTCGGACCTGAAGCCTCAGGACTCTGAGATAACATCACTGACCACCGAGCTACCACGGCCCACAAAAGCTAAACATATCAGTACCACGGCTAAAGGTAAAGAGCTAAAAGCTCACCGTCTCATTAGACGAAGAACAAAGAGCTTCCTGAAGCAGATTGAAAGAGAAAAAGTTTGAAGGAAATGAGGAACAGCTGATGATGAAAATATTAGTTAATAAAGTTCAATTTGCTGAAAAGTATAACAGCTGTAGAAACCAAAGATCAAAGCATCAAGCTACTAAACAAGCCGAAACCATTGACTGATAAACAAAGAGCACAAAGTCAAAGTGCAAAAAACAGTCATAAGAACTAATATACAGTAGTATAAATACTGAGGCGTTCACTGACAGTCGGTCGTCTCAGCTGTGTGTGGCTCCATGTTGGATGTGTTCACTGACAGTCGGATGTTTTGGACCGGAGCTGACAGGAAGTGCAGCGTCAGGCGTTGCGTTCTGGCTCCAGACACTGACAGCTGCTCTGTCTGTTTATCTGAAAGCAGCGGTGACCTTTGACCTTCTGGCAGTTCAGAGGCTGAGTCAGCAGCAGTGTTTCTGGCAGCTCCAGCCGCTGCTGATACCTGTGGTTTGTTTATCAGCTGCTGGCTCAGGGACCAATCAGAGAGCAGCACACACGCCTGCTGCTCACCTGGACATGTGAGGAATGAACGTGCACGCTCCAGCGCTCTGCCACGCCTTTCCTCAGGAGACTGATACAACCTGTAGCCCCCAGTTTAGTGTTTTTAAAGAACTCTTCAGTAATTTGTTGGTGTCCAAACTCTTAAATGTTGTTAAAATACATTGAAATGAATCAATAATTATATAAATATATATATATATATATATTATTATTATATTATTAAATCCAAATCATAAACTGACTTTTCTTTTTTAATTGTTGTACATTAGATCATCTCTACAGATCATTACTGACCTCATAAAACTCACACGTCAACTTCTAGATGATTATTTTTATAGTTTCATTTCTTTAGACGAGCTTTTAGGGCTGACGGACATTAAGCTGGAACTAAACTGGGCGTTTCCTGTAAACCATTAAAACCAGTAACGTTTATGGGTTAAACTTGTCACCTTCATTATTTTTCTGTTAGAAATGAATTCTGCTGATTAAATGTCTTCATTTGAGTTTGTTGATGAATTAACTCGTTTTTATTTCTCAGGATCTTTTGAGCATCTGAGACGACTCGACTTTGAGGGGGGAGGAACCTCGGGAGAGGCGCTCCTCGCCTCACCCGGCTCTCTTACCCATCAGGGTTGCTAGGAGACAGAGGGAGGACATCTCCAGGTCGATGGTCTCCTGGAGCTCCCGGCCGCTCGTCCTGCCGGGCGTCGCGGCGTCGCTCTTGGCCGAGTGCAGGGAGGAGAGCGAGCTGGACGCTCTGGTCGTGGAGGTGGAGGGGTCCTTGTCCTCGGGGCCCCTCAGGATCTCCACCGTCACCCTGTCGCCGTGCTGCAGCGCCACGGGCTCGTTCTCCTCGCCTTCCTTCGGGGGGAGCAGCTCCTTGGGCGGGAAGCCGTAGCGGATGCTCTGCTGCGGGGGCGGCACGCCGAGCTGCTTGGAGATGCTCCTCTGCAGGTCTGAGAAGGTGGAGTGGGCCGGCAGGGTCAGCATGGCCTGCCGGCCGTCGCCGGTGGTCACTCGGATCTTTTTCTCCTTACTGGAGGAGGGGGAGGAGGATTTGGTGGGAGTGGCTGGAGCTGAGGAGGAAGAGGTTTCTGGAGAGCCACCAGGGGAAGAGGTCCGGCCTGGATCTTTCTGATCCTGCTTTAGTTTTTGGGTCTGTCTCTTCTGGGTGAGCAGGGCCTGCTCGCTGATGCTCTGCTGGACGCTGCGCTCCGCTCGGCTCATCGTCAGCTCCTCCTTGTGGAGCGTCTTCGCTTTCTGACCCGTCAGGATGATCTTAGTGGGCGGCTGCGGGTCCGCCGCCGGCTGGGGCTCTGAGGTCTCGTGGAGGCGCTGGGCGTGAGCCCCATCGATGGAAACCGGGTTGTACTCGTCCGGGTTTTTCTTGGCCGTGTGGTGCAGGATGGTGTTGACCACTTTCTGCACCAGAATCTCGCTGCCGAACTCCCCCGGGAAGTGCTTGGTGACCAGCTTCATGGCCACATCGTACACGTTGCTGTTCAGCACCGGCTCCGTCTCGTACTGGAACCAGTACACAGTCTCTCGCACCACCCGGCCCCCCCACTCCAGCGTGATGGGGAAGGCTTCAGGCAGGTTGTCGTACTCCTTCCCCTCCCAGTAGTGCTTGAACCCACAACCGCACTTCCCCCCGTGGGACCGGGTGTTGGTTCTGTCCCCGTCCAGGTAAACCACCGACCCGTTTCCACGGATGTGGCGGACCGACGTCCCGTGGCACCAGTTGCAGGTGTTGAGGGCGCTGAGCTTGTAGTCCGGGAGGAGGACATCCCTCTGCGGGTCGTAGGAGCAGACCACGTTGTTGAGGGGGAAGCTGTAGTTCTTGTCGGGCCGGAGTTGACCGTGTGTGGATTTGGCCAAGTTGTAGAGCTTTCCACCTGGAACCAGCCACTCGGGCGGGACGTGCAGCTCGGACAGAGCGCCGCAGATCAGGCAGCGGTGAAGCCTGTTCTCCATCACTGACTTCTTGGCGGCTTCCGTCACCTCCTCAGGTTGGACGCCAATCACTCCAGTGCGTCGGTAGACGTACTGGTGCATGTCGGCCACCAGAGACGGGTGGATGCTGTGCTTCTCCATGAACACCTCCTCCATGGCGTTGACCAGCCTCATCAGGTATTTATCCTGCAGGCTGCGGTCGCCGCCGATCACGCAGCTCCCGTCTGGTTCCAGCTTGATGTACTTCTTGATGAGCTCCTGAGGGACGCCCCAAGCCTTCGGCAGCAGGCGGGACGGCAGATTGGGCAGCACCGTGTTTTTGACTCCCACCAGAGGAACGTAGTGGTTCCTGCCGGAGCTGCTCCAGGCGATGCAGATGGGTTTGTTGAGCTTCCCGTCTTTGCCCCTGCACTGCTCCTCGGGCACCAGCCCAGGCAGGAAGGTGGCTGAGTAGTCCCCAGAGCTCCTCATCCCGCTCAGGGAGTCCAGCAGGATTATGGGCCGGTGAAGGACGTTGGCTAAACCAAATATGTGGATGTTACGTAGTCCGAGGGGCACGCCTTCAGGCGGGACGAAGAGGGGGTCACACTCGTTGATGATGTCCTCCCACTCCACAGCATCGATAAAATCCTGGAACAGGGCTTTGTAGCGGCTCAGGTTCTGCTTAAAGTTCTGCTTGAGGTTTTCTCTTAAGGCATGCCAAAACAGTTCCCGTCCCACCAGAGCTCTGGACACAGCGTGGACCAGGCAGTGCCCGTCTCCGTCCACATGGACTGGAATGAGACACTCCCTGCTGCCGTTGGCCTTCTTGAGCTCCTCCAGGGTGTCGTGGAGGTAGATGAGGCTCCCGGACCTGTCCTTACCGTAGCCCATGGTGGTGACGTGGTCCGGCTCGATCAGGAAGGCTCTGTCCCCCAGGAGGGAGCAGTCAAAGATGTCCCCCTGGTTCATGTCCTTCAGCAGTTTGGCCTTGCCTGTCTGTTTGTCCATGCCGTACCTGGTGAGCACCGGGGACAGCAGCTTGCAGTGGTAGTTGGACAGACCCATCACCTTCACCAGCTCCGTCCCCTTCTTCGGGGCCCCGGTGACGCCGAGCAGGGCGTTCCTGAGCAGATTGTGGAGCACCACATCTGGATCGGTCACCTCCTCCACGTTCAGCAGGTTCCTCTGCTCGTGCCGCTGGCCGCACTCCGTGCACTCGATGCTGATGGAGCCGTAAGCAGGGAAGAAGAGCCTCGCCTGACATTTCGGGTCTGGGCAGGTACCAGACAAAATGCGCTTGTCTTTTTTCTTTGAGCTCTGTAGCAGCGACATTTCCGGACAGAAAAGCTGAAAAGTCCCTCAGCTTTAAAGAACCATGACCATTATCGTTCCGAGAGCTGCCAGGAGAGCGCCCACTGCACCACCGAACACTATTTTCCAGAATAACACAAGAACAACACGGAAGCGGCTGCTTTTTCCCTTTAGCAATTGACCGTTGCTAAACGTACGAACGTAAGGTTTGGATTGTGGGAAATGTAGTTTTCTGTGAGGCAAAAAAAAAAAACAAGTGACACACTCCTTTCAAAGTGCTAGATTTTGTCTCATTATTGTAAATCAATGACATAAAACAAAATAACACACAACTATATAATCATTACGAAAGATTCGCTAAAAACATCTATGGATGTATAGTTGACTAAACTACATGTCCCATGAGGCACCGCGCTACAATGACGTTGACGTTGTGTAAGGAAGTCAGTTGAGCTGAGCGTCCTGGTAGTTTGGAATGAAATAAACAAATTATTGTAAAGTGTTTTGATGATTCAGTCCCGAAAACACATTTTAAATATATTTGTGTCAGACACAATCAGCAGGAGAGCACACTGTTGGAGTGGGTGTGGTTTATTGTTTATGTTTAAATTTGGATTACAGGAGTTTCCCGGTTAGCTTAGCCCGCTAAGTCATTAGCTCTCCCCAAACTCCATTCAGAAATAAGTACATTTTATAATTCACGGATTTAGACATCGTAAAACACCATTTTGGAAGCTCTTGGATATTATTTTCTTATTTCTCATTAATTCGTCACTATGGTCCATTAAAATGCAGTTAATTTGGACCAAATATGAAAAGTAAAGTTGATTTGTTAACGTGGTGTGCTTCATTTCTAAACTAATTTTTGTAATATTTAACATTTTGCAGTCAAATATTTAGTTTTTATGAAGACAATTTGATAATCATTTCAAAAATCTTAAAGCTGATTTTAAAAAAGTAAGACCTGAAGCAAAATTAGCAATTTCTTTTAAATTCATCTTTCCTTATTAAATTTCATTATTTTTCATGTAGCCTACTTGTAGTACAGTATTCTGTTTGTGGTGTTGACACCATCATTTGAAAAAAATATTCATATAAGCAGAAGCTGTAAAACCAGCTGGTCTTTTTAAATACAGTACAGTATAGACATTTGGTGTCCTGATAATCAACAATGTTGTCCATCCATGTATGCATCCATCCATCCATCCATCCATGCATGCATCCATCCATCCATCCATCCATGCATGATCCATCCATCATCCATCCATCCATCCATCCATGCATGCATCCATCCATCCATCCATGCATGATCCATCCATCATCCATCCATCCATCCATCCATCCATGCATAATCCATCCATCCATGCATGAT
>JARVLU010001586.1:34695947-34708070 GCA_031762415.1 Simpsonichthys santanae
GGGATTAACATAAAACTCAGTGGGATTAACATAAAACTCAGTGGGATTAACATAAAACTCAGTGGGATTAACATAAAGCTCAGTGGGATTAACATAAAGCTCAGTGGGATTAACATAAAGCTCAGTGGGATTAACGTGTAGAAATAAAGCTTGAATGAGTTTCAGTTTGAACAGAATAAAAACTTTCCAGCTCAGAAAATAATCCCATCTTTAAAATAAACCTGAATCCAACTGAACAACTTTGTGTTCACGTCTTTAGAAAAAGTTCTGGAGGCTGAAGAAGAAAACGGAGAATTCCTCGGAGCTGTGACCAGAACCAGATGTTTCTGTTTGGACTCAGTCTGTTTCAAACCCGTTCTTTCAATACAGTTTGAAACCTCCAAAAGTGAAGAAGCAAACAAAAGGCACAAAGTCAAGAAATAATCCAGATTAGATTATGCTGGGGTTTTTGTTCTGGCCTCAGTCGATGTGTGAGAGGAACCAACGACAAGCTCAGCTTTGGGTCGGGAACCCGTCTGGTTCTGGAAGCAGGTGAAATAAACTTCATGGTTTGATTCAAACTAAACTTTTCTTCTGGTTCTGATGGAAGAACCTGCAGAACCTCTGAACAGAACCTCTGAACAGAACCTCTGAACAGAACCTCTGAACAGAACCTCGGAGCAGAACCTCTTTAACATTTCAAAATAAAAGCTTTACATCTAATGACAAAATGGTTTTTATTTTATTTTTTAGAAATAATTTATTTTTAGTAAATTAATTAATTTATTCAGATGTTTTTTTAATTCAGTTATTCTTTTTCTAGAGGTTTTTTTATTTCTTTCATTTAATTCGTTATAAAAGCAAACTTTAAGGGAAACATTTTGGAGTCAGAGTTCTGGACTCTGACCCGGTTCAGTTTTTCTTCTGCTCTGTCTAGTTGTGTGGATACTGGGACCTGGTACAGTAAAATGGTGTTTGGACCTGGAAGCCGGCTGAAGGTCCAGAACCGTGAGTTCATTAGAAGAAAACTCCAAAGTTTCAGTCTCCGATAGAATAAATTTTTGTTGATTTGAAAAGTTTAAAGAACGACGAGACGATTGAATCCAGTTGAAAGTTTCTGACGTCACCGTCGGTGCTTTTCATCTGTAAAACTAAAGAAACTGTCAGAAATTAATGAACAAAGCTTCATTTAAAAAATTATTTCAGTGTTGTGGTTCTGGCTCTGGTTCTGGTTCTGGCTCTGGGTCTGGTTCTGGTTCTGGCTCTGGGTCTCTGGTTCTGGCTCTGGGTCTGGGTCTGCTTCTGGTCTGAACAGAACCGTGTTTGGATCTGGTTCTGAAGGATTCGTTTGATCAGATAAAAGTTTGAAAGACTTTCAAAAGTTGTTCAGCTGAAACAAACGGATCAAGAACTGATGACCAGAACCAGAACCAGCACCTACAAGTCCATCATCTAAACCTAACTGAAGTTTTTTAATGAATTCAGATTGAAAACATGAATTTTAAAAATCTGTTTCATAAATTTGGTCAAAAGAGGAAAATTTTTCATTTGATTGAGAAAATCAGACTTCAGGTTCTGGAGTCCGGCCCGGTTTTTGTTCTGAGCGTCGTTGTTGTGTGAAATCTGGAGGCTTCAGTAAAGTTCTGTTTGGACCCGGAACCAAAGTGCACGTTGAGTCCGGTGAGCAGAACGCTTCAGATTTATTATGAGAGAACAAAGAAGTCGGTTCTGACCCGGGTCCAAACGGACTGAAGAACAAGAATATAAAGTTGTATTCTTTTTTATTCAAATGATTTAATCTTTGAGAAACAAACTTTAGACTTTATTTGTCTCTGAATGAACAAAGGAAATAAAATAAAAAATATTGATAAAAATATATAATCATCTCCAGAACCAGAACCACTGAACCTGTTGGAACCGGTAAGTTCTGAGATGAATTTTCATGTTTTATTTTGAAAAACGTCAAATTTAAATTTTGATCCAATTTTATTTTATTTATTGATTCATTCTGAACAAAATACAATATCTCAATTGAAAATCATTACTGTATTTATATTATTTTTATTTTATTATTTATTATTATTTACATTAACAGAATTTATTATTTCAAATGTTTAAAATATCAGTTTAAAAATAAAACAGAAAGATTTAGGTCATTTTAAACTATGTTTAGATGAAAAAGGTTATTTTTAATAAAACTGAGTCGTTTTGAGGATGAACTTTGATCGTGATGACTTTGAGTCATGAAGCTTCTCACTGTGTGAACGTTGGAGGTCAAAGGTTCATCTTCGGACCTGGAACCAGACTAACTGTTGAGTCCGGTGAGTCTGTGGATCTGTTATACATTAAAAATTAATTAAATGTCTAAATTCAGATTAATAATTCCAGATATTAATAATCCGGGGACTGAAGGGTTAAACTGAGAGAGACTTTCTTAGATTAAAAATTAAGTCAGTCATAAAAGCACTTTAGATTTTAACATAAACTCTTGAGTAGTTTTTTTATTAACACCCCCCCCCCCCTTTTTTTTTTTCCCCATAAAAGAGATTCATAAAATAAATCCAAACTGATCCCGTAGGAAATTATTAAATTTCATGAAAGAGATTTTTTGGAGTAAAAACAAAAGTTTGCTGATGATGGTTGAAGCTGAAACCAGAAAATATTTTGTAAAAATAAAAAATGCTTTCTCTCCACACAAAACATGAGAACTTTATGAATTTATTACAAATGACAACATATATGTTTTATATAATACAAATGTTGACATTTGTTTCATCAAACATTATTTTGAACAAAATAATCTGTTTTAGAAATAAAATATGACAAACTAAAATAATCCGAACATAAACATTCATAAAATAATATTTAGTTTCTACGAAGACAAAAGTAGATTTTAATAAAAACTGACTTTTTATTAATTTTTATTATAATTATGAGCTCAAACAGCTGTTTTTATTCATAATCTGGATTATTTGATGGGTTTGAATCAGATTATGGATCAGAGTTCTGGTTCTGGAGCTTCCTGTTGTGCGACTGGATCAAACCAGATCAAGATGTTCTTTGGGTCCAGAGCCAGGCTCACCTAGAACCCAGTAAGTTCTGATTTTTACACTTTTAGTCAGTGGAAAGAATAAAAGCAGCAGAAGAGTTTGTTTTAATCGATGCATGGTTTTTGTGTAAACCGGAAAGATTTAATCCAGTTTCATTAATCCAGATTGAGATTAGTTGGTTCTGGTTCTTGTTTGACCTTTGACCTTTGAATTAGTCCGATTTTGTGGGTTGCTCTCACGTTTTATGTCTGTTGGTTCACGACTCATCGTGGATCGTTCCAGTGCGTCTGGGTTGAGTTTGTTCAAGTCGGTCCGGTTCTTGTGCTGAGGCTTTGGACTATGGGACATTTGGTGGAGGCAACAAGCTGATCTTTGGAGGCGGAACCAGCCTGCGTGTCGATGAGCGTGAGTTCAGTTCTGGTGTCAGAACATCAAGGTTCTACTGAAACTTTCAGAACCAAATGGACCGAAACTCAAATGAGAAAAACTTGGAGCTGAAAATCAACAACCGATAGATCAATCACCTTTATTTTACCAGGTAGAGTCTGTTGAGATCGAGATCTGCTTTAATCCACTCTGAGCCGGACTCAGTGGGTCCTGTTCTGAAGTCCTGGCTTCAGTTTGGACTAAAGTTATAAATGAAATAAATAATTTAAAACCTGAAGTCAGCTGAAAGCTTGAAATGAAAAACGAAGGTTTTCTGAATGGAGTTTGGTTCGGTCCAGTTTGTGCTGTGGAGCTTCTTGTTGTGTGAATGCTGCCGGGTACAAGATAATCCTTGGAGCTGGGACCAGGCTAATTACTGAAACCAGTAAGTGATCAAAATACTCTGAACATGAGAAACACCAACAAAACTTTTTTGTTGGTGTTTTATTTTAAATCTGACTAAATTTAAACTTTAATTTACAAGAGAAACTGAAACAGATACATTAACAGAGGGATTATTAATCTGAGCAGATTATTATGGATCGGATCAGTTTATGTTGAGGAGATTCATGTTGTGTGACTGGTGGGAGAAGGATAATCTTTGGAGCTGGGACCAGACTAATTACTGAAACCAGTAAGTTCTGATCTTTAAGGTTCAAACCAATGAAATTGATGGAAATGATTCAACTTTCGGTTTTCAAAATAAAAATAAAACATTTCAGAAAGATTTTTTTCTGTTGGGAGAAAACTTTCAAACTTTTCAGATTTACAACAAATAAAAAATATATTAAATTATAAATGAACATTTTATGATCAGAAATAAATTGAATTTAAAAAACACTTATATAAATCAGAGCCATAAATAATCAACATGTCAATAACTCATCAATAGTTCAACAGTTTGTGTGATAGAGCTTTATGACGTGGGGCCAGACTAAGACCTGAGTTTAAAGCTGGGCTAAGACTAATCGCAGAAACCAACAAGTTTTAATTTAAATCAGAAATGAAAAATCATCTTTGAAAGAAACAAAAGGTTCCATTTACCCATGAAATAATTCATTTTCTTTTTTATTCTGAAAATATGAAGATTTTTAAAATATTTAACTTTTATCTTCAGTAAAAACAAAAGTCTCGGATGATGAATAATTAAAACTTTATTCAAAGTTTGTTTCAAATAAAACCTCTTTATTCAGATTATCTTTAAATCTGAGCCCATTTCACCTTAAAGTTCTGGTTCTGATCATGAAGGTCCAGTTTTTAAATTGTATTTTAGTAGTTAAATTTAGTAATAATACTAAAAAAATTATTACTAATAAAAGGCACTTAGTAATCATTTTAATGTTTGGTTAAAATCCGGTTTGTGCTGTGGAGCTTCATGTTGTGTGACTGACGGAAGGTTCAGAGTTATGTTTGGACCTGGAACCAGATTAACCATCGACAACAGTGAGTGAAAACAGAACCGGATCAGAACCAGGTTATAAATGTATTTCATTAAAACTTCTAACACTAACAAAATTCTTTAAATATAACAGAGTTTTTTTTTTCTTTTCTTTTTTTTTTCTGAAGTAACTGTTTAGTTGTTTGTTGAAGTTTGTTCAAAATAAAATCCGATTTGGACACAGAACCAGATTAACCAGGTTAACAGGTTATTAATCTGTAAATGGAACACCAAAATGCTCCAAAAATCCTGGAATTTCAGGGATGAAAAAGTTTGAAACAGACACTCGTTTGGTAAAATGTCTTGTTTTTTGAATGGAGTCTGGTTGGTTCAGTTTGTGTCCTTGAGCGTCATGCTGTGTGAATGGAAACACGGCAAAGACGATATTTGGAGTTGGAACCAGATTAACCATCGAAACCCGTAAGAACCAGAATATTACGTTTATTAGATCTTGTTAACTGTTTCACAGATTTGCTCAAAAATGTTTAAAAATGCTTAAAACTATCTAAAAAATTAAACAAATTATACAAATGTTTTAATCAATAAATTTGTTAAAAGAAATAATAAAAATACACATTATTAGAGTTAACATTTATCTTTGAATGTCTGGATGTACTAAATGTAAAACCCTTGCTTTTCTGAATGGAGTCTGGTCCATGTTAATGTTCAGTTTGTTATGGATATAAGTATTGTGTGAGTGGTTCTAATGTGAACAAGAGAATGTTTGGAAGTGGAACCAGATTAACCGTTCAAACCAGTGAGTAAACCAGATCAGAACATTTTCAAAAGAATTCACATTAAAAGTCAGTAAAAATACTTAAACTAACCCAATCTTTAATATCAATCTTTGTAAACAAGCAAACAAATAAACAAACAAACCAAAATAATCAAAATCTTGTTATAATTCATTACATTTATTTATTATTTATTGATCCAATGTCTTAAATGATACGGCCTATGTTAAAGTTCAGTTTATGTTATGGAGATGAATATTGTGTGAGTGGTTCTAATCAGAACAAGATAATATTTAGAAGTGGAACCAGATTAACTGTTCAAACCAGTGAGTAACAGACTTTTTAAATGTTTCACACATTCACACACAAAACAGTCAAAATATTTTAAAACGCTTGAAAAAAATCACACAAATTTTACTCCTTTTGTAAAAAATAAAAAAAAAAACTGAATTTTTTTAAAAACTAGTTTAGTATTTAAAAAATGTTTACATAATCCATGATGTAAAGTTCTTATTTATTGACCTGATGGTAGAAATGTAAACTCAGTTATTTTTACATGTAGTCTGGTCTATGTTAAAGTTCAGTTTATGTTATGGATGTAAATTTTGTGTGACTGGAGCTGATCGGTTCAAGATAATCTTTGGAAGTGGAACCAGATTAACCGTTCAAACCAGTGAGTAATGGATCAGAAATGTTACTGTAAAAAATGTAAAAATAATAATTAAAAAAAGAAAATAACTAAAATACCACACATTTTAGTATTGAAAATTTTTAAACACAAAAATACATATGATTAAAATCATGTGGAACTAGTCAGGTATAATTTGTCAGATTATCTAATCTGACAACATCATCTGACTTTCAAAATGTAAAAACTGTGATTTTGTGAATGGAGTCTGGTTGAAGGAGCTGCTCAGTTTGTGTTCTGAAGCTTCATGTTGTGTGAAATCTGGTGCTAATGTCAACAGTTTGATGTTTGGAAGTGGAACCAGATTAACCGTTCAAACCAGTAAGTGACAGATTTGAACCATTTGAAAGGAATGTAACAAATTTTCACACAAAAATAGAGTAAACCTGTAAAAAAAAAATAATAATAATACCCAAACTTTAGTATGAACCTTGTGGATATTAACCAAACATATAAAACTAGTTTAATGTTTAAAAACACTATTTATTTAATTCATGGTGTGAAGCTGTGATTCACAGGTCTGACGGTGTAACTGTTAAAACAAGGATTTTCTGAATGGAGTCTGGTTGAAGCAGAACTTTGTGTTCTGAAGCTTCATGTTGTGTGAATGGTGTTGATCAGAACAAGATTATCTTTGGAAGTGGAACCAGATTAGCCATTCAAACCAGTAAGTAACAGATTAGAAACATTTTTAAAGTGTTTCAGAATTCACACACAAAATACAGTACAGTAAAAAAAAAAAAAAACTTTTAAAAATACAGTACTGTACTTGAAATCACACAAATTTTTACTATCAAACTATTTTCATAGGAAATAATGTGAATTATGTCTTGACATTGTTTATTATAATTAAAAACAATTTAAATAGTCACACCATTCTCAATTTATTTATTATTTATTGGGCATTTATATTATTATTATTATCATCCATTTATTGGCCTGAAATTCTAAACATAAAAACTGTGATTATCTGAATGGAGTCTGGTGGAAGAAGCTGCTCAGTTTGTGTTCTGGGGCTTTTTGTTGTGTGAATTCTGGAGGTGGATTCAAGATTATATTTGGAGATGGAACCAGATTAACTGTTCACACCAGTGAGTACCAGATCAGAGACTTTTACATGAGCGAGTTTATCTTTGTATTTAACAGATGTGCTCCCAAATATAGTTTTAAAAAGTCTGATATAATCAAAAATTCTGTATCAACAAATCAAGACATGTTCAGTCATATTTAAAAAAATATATTTTTATATATAATATAGAAAGTAATGGTTAGGAATACAGTATTTTCTAAATTATTTCAGTATTTAAAGAAAAATTAAAAATGTTATTTAATGTTTTACAGAGCATCGTTCATTGGCCTGATGGTAGGAATGTTAAAATAGAGCTTTATTGAATTTAGTCTGTTGAAAGAAGCTGCTCAGTTTGTGTTCTGAAGCTTTATGTTGTGTGAATTCTGGTGCGAATAAGATCATCTTTGGAAGTGGAACCAGATTAATCATTCAAACCGGTAAGTGATCAGTCAGAAACTTTTGAAAGTGTTTCTCAGATTTACAAACATAAATACAGTAAAAAATAAATAAAATACTCAAAGCGACCCAAGCTTTAGTAGCAAACAAGCTTATAAACAAAACAGCATTTTTTTTAAATAATGAGTTAAAATATGTAGTAAACTAATTTTGTATTTAAAAACACAAATTTTCTACATAATTTATTATAAATATTCATCATTTATTGGGCAGATGTTCTTAATGTAAAAACCTTGATTTTCCTAATGGAGTCTGGTTTGTGTTCTAAAGCTTCATGTTGTGTGAATTCTGGTGCTAATGTGAATAGGATCATCTTTGGAAGTGGAACCAGATTAAACGTTCAAACCAGTAAGTTTTAAGGAAATTATGTTAAAACAGTGATTTTCTGAATGGAGTCTGGTGGAAGAAGCTGCTCAGTATACGTTCTGAAGCTTATTGTGTTAATTCTGGAGCTAAAAAAAAGATTACATTTGGAAGTGGAACCAGATTAACTGTTAACACGAGTAAAGTAACAATAACTAAACCCGATTAAAATTTGAAAGCTGTAAACAATATTTAAAAGACTGCAGCTTCATATTTCAGGTTTTTTTCCATTCAACCTTTATTTATCTAGGTTAGTCTCATTGAGCTTTGAGGACTCATTCACAAGAGACCTGATTAGACAGACAACAGATAAAGTAGTCAACAATAAAATGCAGTCAAAATAAAGTCGTGTA
Organism: Simpsonichthys santanae; assembly: GCA_031762415.1. NCBI lineage: Eukaryota > Metazoa > Chordata > Actinopteri > Cyprinodontiformes > Rivulidae > Simpsonichthys > Simpsonichthys santanae. The sequence goes on from JARVLU010001586.1 coordinate 34,704,504, forward strand.
TAAAAGAATAAATCCAGGCGCTGTGAAACAGGTAAAATACTAAAAACAAGAATGAGTGCTTTGATGTTTCTATTGACTTTATCAAATGTTTCAAATCCCCTAAAGAAATTAAACTTTAATCATCTTTAACTGGAGTGCCACATGTTTCTGAAGATTTAAAGTTTCTCTCATAACTTTTAGTTTTTTCACTCAGAGCTTATTAAAAATATTAAATGTCCTAATTTATGACATCAGCAGCTAAACTCCTAAAGTTTGCTCATATATATATATTTTTTTAGAATAATACCCTGAATGTTTAATTTTACTTCCAAACAAGAACTTCAGGCATCATCGGCTTAAAATGGTCAGAGCCAAAAAGCACAACGAATTAAAATCAAACTTTTACATTGAACTTGTTTAACGTTGAAACTAAAGTCTGAAATTTAAAACCATTGTCTAAAGTTGAACTCTGAGTTTGAGTCCTGGAGCTTCATGCTGTGTGAATGTTGGGTACAGGATAATCTTTGGGGATGGGATCAGACTAATCGCTGAAAGCAGTAAGTTAGTTTTGATTTTTTTAAATTTATTTTATCTGTCAGAAGTTTCTAAACGAGTTTAAGTTTACAGTATTTATAAAATAAAGTTCTAAATGTTGAAAAAGGATTTTTAACTCGACCCGTTCAGCTCTTCTCTGAAAGAAAATAAAATAAAATAAACATTTTCATAAATAATTTATTAAACTCTCCAGCTCTTTGACTTTGAAGAATTCAAACTGTCCAACAGAACCTCTGCTCGGTCCAGTTTCAGTTTGGGTTCTGAAGCTTAAGGATGTGTGAACGACGGAACCAGAAGGTTCTTCTTTGGAGCCGGAACCAGATTAAGTACAGAACCCAGTAAGTTCTGATGTTTCTGTGTTTTAATAAAAATATTAAATATTTGAATGGAATCATCAAAAGGTCTTTAGAAACATTTTATCTGCAGAAATAAAGTTGAAAGAAATTTTGATTAATTTGTTCTCGAGTCTAAAAAAACCATTTACAGCAGAACGAGTTGAAAACGAGTTGAAAACGAGTTGAAAACGAGTTGAAAACGAGTTGAAAACGCTAGAACTGCGGAGAAGAGTTTAAAAACAGAGCAACAAAAACAACAAAACAGTAAACAGAACAATAAAAAACAGATCAATAAAACAAACAAATCAACCAAAATAAAACAAAACAAAGGGATTGGGATAAACTAAAACAAACAGATTAAAAACAAACAGATCAATTAAAACAAACAAATAAACAGATCAATAAAAACAAACTGAAAACTAAGACAAACAGATAAATAAAACCAAAAAACAGATCAATTAAAACAAACAAATAAACAGATCAATAAAAACAAACTGAAAACTAAAACAAACAAACAAACAAATGAAAACAAACAAACAGATCAATTAAACCAAACAAATAAACAGATCAATAAAAACAAACTGAAAATTAAAACAAACAAACAGATAAATAAAAAAATAACAGATCAATTAAAATGAACAAATAATCAAATCAATAAACAAACAGATCAATTAAAACAAACAAACAAACATCAAAAACAAACAAACAAAAATATCAAAACAAACAAATGAACATATCAATAAAACAAACTAACAGGTCAAGTAGAACAAACAAACAGATCAATAAAAACAAACTATCTAATAAAAATAAACAAATCAATTTAAACAAACAAACAAACAAACAAATTAAAACAAACAAACTAACAGATCGATTAAAACAAGCAAACAGATACAAATAAATTAAAACAAACATACAAATCAATTAAAACAGACAGATAACATATCAATTAAACAAACAAATAAACAAATCTATTAAAACAAACAAATCAGTTAAAACAAACAAATAAACAGATACATTAAAACAAACAAATAAATAGATAAATTAAAACAAAAACACATCAATTAAGACAAACAAACAAATCAATAAAAACAAACAAACATACAAATCATTAAAAACAAACAGACAGATAAAAGCAATCAAACCCATCAGTTAAAAGAAATGTTAAAAGTTCATCTTCAATCTAAAAGATTAATTCTGAATCAGAGTCGTAGAGTTTCAGTCTGTGTGAACACTGGTTCTGGATCCTGAACCCGGTTCGGTTCTTGAATCAGATTCAAGTGGAAACAATGAGCTACTTTGAAGGTTTTATGACCTAATGACCGAAAACCTGGTTTAAAGACGTCAGATGAAGTCCTTCATGATAATCAATGCTGATTAATGCTGATTAATTTTAATTAACAATAATGAATAATATTAACAATTATTAACAATGATAAACATAGTTAATTAATTGTTAATTAATGCAATTAATTAATTAAATAATGTAAATGAAAACCGTTAGAAAAAGCTGAATGAAAAACAGGAACCATCTGGTTCAGACGGTCTCAGGTTTCTATCCTGGTTTATCTCTGAAGTTTTCAGAATCAGCTCAGTTTTGATTCTGGAGCTCGGTGCTGCGTGAACGCTGCTGCTGGTGGGAGCAAGATGTTCTTTGGACCTGGAGCCAGATTAACCATAGAGCGCAGTGAGTGTTCACACAGATCAATCCAGATGCTGTGATCCAGATGATTCTTCATTTAGTTTGAATCTGGACCAGATCCTTCATGTTGAACCAGTTCAGGAGGATTTCTAGAATCAAACTAAAGTTTTTACAACTTGTTCATTTTCTTTGAGCAACTCGTTCGTGTTCTCTGAACATTTGACGACCGGAGGTTTTGCTCTGAAGCGCCTCGGCATTAACGAGATGGAACTAAACTACGAGTTTATTCTAGTGAGCTCAACTGTTTTTATTCTTCTGTTTTTATTTCCGTCCGTTTGAATTTTCAGTTTGTTTTACCAGAACAGAAAAAAAAAAACAGTTTGTTTTTTATTAAATTCAAACAGTTCTGACAAAACATCAAAATATTTAAATAAAAACGTGAATAAATCTGAACATGAAGAACTGAGCAAACAGCACAACAACAACAATTTATTTATTAAACAAACAAACAAACAGGAAGCAGCTGAAACGGATAAAGATTTAAATGATTGTAAAAAAATCTGCAGAGTAAACAAAAAAAAAGCTCAAACAGCTGAACCTTTTCATAAAGTTAAAAATCTGTTTCTGTCAATCAGCTCGATCAATTCATTGATTAGTTTTGTAAAATTGAGTCTAAAAAATGTTTGGAGTCAAACTGATTAAAGTTTTTTATTTTTCTTAAAATCATCTTCAAACAGTTTGAACTTTGATTAAAAACTTTAATTCAAATCAAACTTCAGGATGTTTTATTAGAAGCATAAATTAAAGTTAATTGATCCCATATTGATTGATATTTATCAGAACTTTACTGCTAGATTCATCCGAATAAAACAGTCATTAACTGCTTTATTGAACTGATCATTTATAAATCACATCACATGGTTTGGGTTTTTCATTCAGATTACGAGATTACAGGTAGTCCTCGACTTAAGGCGCCCTCAATTTACAGCAACTCGGACTTAAGAACGGGTGTGCGGCGCAGCGTTAGCATACATTTTACATGTATTTCCTCGACTTACG
>JARVLU010001587.1:8000-21274 GCA_031762415.1 Simpsonichthys santanae
TTTCACCTATAGAGAACATTTGGTGCATCATAAAGAGGAAGGTGCGACAAAGAAGGCCCAAGACGATTGAACAGTTATGCCCCTTTTCTATTAGTACCGGTACGGCCCGACTGGACCCCACTTGGCCCGGTTTTGAGGCTTTTCCATTAGTACCAGTACTTAGAACCTGTTACTATTTTCAGGACCCTCTCCTCTGTGGTTCTAACCTGAACGAGTAGGTAGTAAAACGTGACAGAACACTGTCGGTCCCTGATTGGTCGGGGACGGAGTCACTGGATCTTCCAGAAACTTTTCAAAACATTGAGCCGCCAGTTGCTATTTCTCGGACTGGAGCAGCAGCTGGACCTATTTTAAAGATTTTTAAAACAATAATGACAATACATTGGTCTAATGCTGACATACTGGCATCTTTTGTGCTTGGTGATCAACGACAAAATTCAGAGCAAGCTAGATGGAGCTCTGCTGGTCTCACTCGGTCCTCTGCCCATGAGCCTCGGAGCCAAGCCGGGCAGGGCGTCATCCCCCTGGCTTTGTGTTCTGCTGGTCACCGCGGAAGATCCTTTGTGGTGCCGACTCGGGGCTTGGGCTCCGGGTCCTGGCCTTGCATGCTCAGAGCTCCGCTGTTCATCGCAAAGGATCATATGAGCTGGTGACTCGCAGAAGGCCGTTGCTGGACCCCGGCCTCGCGTAATCATGAAGGCTGAATTTTGATCCCGGCAGTCAGGCGGACCGGGCGGGTCTGGGACAGACGGTTGAAGCGATTTTTAAATAAACTAATATTTTGCTTTTATACATAAACTGTTTTTTAAAATCACTGAAGCGATTTAAAAAACAACTAATGTTTTTTTTAATACATAAAATGTTTTTAAAAAATCGCTTCCACCATCCGTCCCAGACCCGTCCCCGTCCGCCTGGGTCGGGGTTCGGCCTTCATGATTACATGAGGACGGTGTCTGGGATCCTCTCTGGCACTGTCCTAGGTCGACCTCGGCACCACTCGACAGTATTTAAGGATCTCACCAGAGGGAACTGACTGATTATACCATTCTTTTCAGAAGTCCTGCCTTTGGAGTGTCCTTGGACACACTCACTGCTCTTGTCTCCCCTCCCCTGTGGAATGTCTACGTCACTATGTGCGGGGTGTTTTTTTCAATCTCAGGCTCTCGCTCTCCTCGGCCAAGGAGTGAGTTTGATAGAACTAAGCACTAGCAACATAAAATAGCATTTATCCACGTAAATAAAGGTTAAATGAGTATGTGTGTCCCATTGATGTATGAATGTGATGTAAAGCTCTGATTAATGATTCGTTTGATTTTCTGTTTAGAGATGTAGTAGAGTGCTGTATGAATGTGTGTGTGGAGGTAAACGAGGATTGTGTTGTAAAGCACTTTTTTTTTTCTTCATTTCATTTACCCTTTATTTATACAGGTAGTTTCATTTAGTCATGAGAACTCATTTTCAAGAGAGACCTTTGAATATGTTGATAAGATAGAACGGTGCTATATAAGTGCAGTCCATTTAATGTGCACCTAACATTAAATAATTAAACTAATGTGGAGTAATTTGAGTCCACAGAAGAAAACAGAACAAACCGGAGGTCTACAGTTTCTCTAATGGTACGACATTAAGATCCATTATTCATGAAGATGTGAATTATAACACAATGAAACAGCTTTATGGTCAGACGAATCTGTGGACCCAGTCTTTTTCATAAAGGTTGCTGTGAGCTCCAGATCAAAGAAAATGGACTGTGCCGGCAGTCTAAATGCAGGAGTTTGTGATTAATCCAGATTGTATCGTGTTCTTGATTGTATCAGTGGCCAAACGGGGTTTCCTCTTCTGTGATCGCAGCAAATCAAGCAGAAAAATATCACGAAGGAGGTCGAAGTGCACAATATATCAAAATACATACAATCAAAATAACTTCTTTTTGGTTTAGGTGGGTTTTTATGAGCTCATGCCTTTTAAAAAAAATAAATAAATAAATACAAAAAGAAAGCTTCAAGTGACTAAAAATGAAATCAAAGCCGTGACGATCAGATAAAATTAAGATTCTAGCAACCTTTAACAAACCTCAAACGTATTTGGTAATTTAAACAAGAGGCTGCAACTGAATAAATAATTTCTGGATGCCTCAGACTGAAAACACAGATTTGATCTTATTTCTTTTTTCCTAAAATACTGTACACCTTAAAATTTTCTAACATTTTTTTAATCAGGTTTGGCAACTAAATGCTGTGTTTTTCCACTCCTTTTTTGGCTTTGATTACAATATTTTTCTTGTTTTCATCACGTTTTCAAAAATTTTTGCGACAGATTTTTATGGAAACCCAAACAAAATGTTTTCACTCAACAACAATAAAAAAAACAACAACAAAACAAATGCAATTAAAGATTTGGTGCCAACACACTGACAACTTCTCACACAAGCTTTTAGGAGCAAAAAGGTTAACTCTTTAGGCAAATTGTATAAATGAAGTTTAATTAATGTGTCTGATTAAGACTGAAAGTGCTTGGCCTGGGGGTGACTGATTCCACCTTTCTCCAAGTACCTGATTGTTCAACCACTTTAATTAACTTGATTATCACAGACTGAGTTTGTGTGACTGACTTCTCAGCTGTTGCTTGGCTGGAAGTCGTTTTGCAAATCAGCTCTGAATAAACTAAATATTATCTCCCAGCCTCACCAGACTTCACCCTTTTATCATATAAACTTTTACAAGTTAGGCAAATGAATTTGGTTATGTTATTAATCCAAGATAAGCACCAACTTACACCTCAGGTTTGAGGTAATCTTTGGCTAAAGCCAAAGGGAAATGAAATAATTAAGAGTAATATGCGAGCTCCACACGACAGCAGCTGTTTTCTGAGGTTTCTAAGGATCATTTAATTTAAATGGGCTGAGATTCACAAATAAGTGAAATGATTTGAAGATCAAACCATGTTGTTGTTTAACGCTCCAACAGAGGGAGCTAAAGCATTAGCCATGAAAGCCGGACGGTGATATTTGATCAGCTCTCCTTCATCTGTCTGCTCTGCTTGGTATGTAAGAGCAGAGCTGACAGTGAAGGAAGCATCTGCTGAAAATGGGGTGCGGCCGAGAGATTAAGATGTGCAGGAGCGTCTCCTGGAAAAGGCGATGGTCATTTATTTTACCTGCATGGCTCCAATACCCATGCAGGCATTCTCACAAGGACATTTCTTTGTTTTGTATTCAATGTGAACATCCTAAACTTCTAACGTCATCATCACTAGTAGCTGTGGTCCTTGTGGGTTCTTGTGGCTGACAAGGCTGATCTTGCATATTTTAGTGCAATGGACAGAGGCAGCTAGAGGTGGTTCTTGTGATTCTTTCTTTCGAAGTCTGTATTTGTCCTCAGCAGCAGGATGGAGGTTCTCGGTGCAGAATCCTCTTGTCAAGGGTTCTCCAGGTGGCCCCTTTTGGTTGTTGCATCCTCCCTGGTCTTTAGGTTCATGTGGCACTTTATGATGTTTGCTTTGCATTACTGCTGGATGTAGTCCAGGTTTCTGATCTGTACAGAAGAGTGGGCCATATACGTCTAGACCAGAACTGTTGTCCTGGTCTGTAGGTCACGGTTCTCAAAGGCCCATCTCATGAAACTTACATGTTATTATTATTAGTTTTGGCTTTAACATCCGGAGACCCTGGGCCCTCATACGAGGACATTGATTTATTTAGAGAACTGCTTATCAATGAAAGCTGAAATTTTGTCTGATCCAAATCTGCAAAGAAAAAACTATAAAATGCAAAAATAAACCTACTGTCCTCCTATGAGGACATCATTTATTCTAAAACTGCTTCCTGTACCATGACATAGTCTAGTTATTTAACTTATCAGTTCTTACTAATCCCATGTAGCTTGGAGAAAAAGAAAATGCACACCAAACTAAAGTGTGGGTCTCAGGAGGTTAAGGTTGTGTCTTACTGGTTTGGAGTTGGTGAAATGCATTATGGAGTCTCCTGAATTTCTCACAACTGTTGCAGGATTTTGAGCTTCCTCTTGTGAGTCACAGAGGTGAGCGGTCCTGTTGCATGCTTGAGTTCTGAATATTTACAAAAAGTTTGTAAAAATCTGAAAACTTTTCTTTTGAAATCGTTGCAAAGTGTTTTTATATTTTATAGAAACTGGTCACCCAAAACATGGCCACACCTCAGTGGTCATTTGGTCACACTCAGAGTTCAGTAAGACTGCAGATGAATGCTGTACATGCCACCGCACACATAGCACCCCCGTACAAATCTCATTAGTCCAAAAATGTCTAATAAAGTGACAAATAAAAAAACATAAATATGTTTCATCACCGTATAAGTTGCATCTATTATGTGTCACCATCACCGCTGACAACCCAGAAATGTGGACCGGTGTTGTACCAAAAATTGATTGGCTGCCAAATGGTGGCCGTAGGAGCTTGCACAGGAGGACTTTAACAAGAATTTAACTAGATTAACACTTAAAAACAATTACCTATTTGTTTGCTCAGCAATATAGTAATATAGTATGTGTCTCAGTTGAACTTTTCCTTACTAAATGCACTTTAATGGTCAAATCAGCTGCATTTTGCCTGGATGATGCGGCAAAATGCAGCTGATTTGATGTTTGCTCCAGGAGTTCCAGAGCGAGATGAAGGTGGCTTTGTATGGCAAGTGAAGTGCCTCATTAATAGACACTTTTACCTATTATTAGTCGAGGGCCCTCTAGTGGCTGAAAATGGTAGTGTTCAATAGTTTCCATGTCTGAATGAATGAAATCGTCAGATCTCAGCCAAAAATTGGTTTCTAAATATGGGCAAAAAACATTTCACTTCACTGTATAAGTCGCAGGCATGCTAATTTACGCAAAAAACTGATTTATACAGCGAAAATTATGGTACTCTTGCATTTTCTCAAAATTTTCACTCAACTTTAAATGAACTGTTTCTCACCAATTAGCCTCCCAACAGTCACATACTAATTTTTAACCCCCAACAAGGAGTACATATCTTCATAAGTAATGGGATCTATTTTTTTTTTTTTTTTTAACACAGCAAACAGAAAGGCAACCAAACAGAATGATCACCCCCTGCCCCCTCTTCTTAAGGGTATTCAAGCTTCAATATTGACACACAGCCTTACAACGACATGACCCTGGCCCTGCCGTTCTGGCCTGATTGGCCCCAAGACCTCTTGTTGGTGCGATTCATCGATCAGTCTCACTGTAGATGCTGCCAAGTCCCAGAAAGAGGACGGCGAAATGACCAGACACACCAAATGTAAGCACCGCAATGCCAGGCCATGATGTCTTAAGCTTTTCTGTTCCCTCTGCAGAGCTGTGCACCAAGTAAAAATGATAGGGTCTTCACCCTGACGTGCAGGGTCCGGATTCTTGCCACGAGCTAATTCGGACACTCTGATTGTCCTTTATTGTTACCGCAGGGAGTGATGGCAGCATCAAATGGGGGTTTCTGAATGCTGTGACCCCCACAGATCTATAGACCGTCTACTTTAACAATCCCACCAGCGACAACGAGATGAAAACTCCTCCACACTCGCAAACTTTTTTCCCCCCTTTTTGAAACATCTGCAACAAATATTAGAGAAAAAGAGAGAAGGCAGGGATGAGATTGCCACCCAAGAATATTTCTGGGGCAGGGGTGAGACAAATGGTATGCATGCTGATCGTGTATCTATCAGTACAAACATCCTATACGTGATTTTTTTTTTTGTGCCGGCACCTTCATCCTTGTTTCAATTCAGACCCAAGATCACATCATCTCCTCATCTTTTTTCTTTTTTTTTCCGTTTTTGACTGTCTCCTTGTTGTCTCCTCTCAAAGCCCATTTCAATGTAAATAGTTTCCGCTCTTATCTGCCTCTTAAGCCTCCATCTGTTATTCTGCAAGACTTTTTCCCACTTCTCAGGAAAAGAAAAATCATAATAAAAAAAAAATGCATGCATACGTTTACGAGGCCCGCCACACAGTGCGTCCTTCACAGCCTCATAAAAAGCAGCACAGTCTTCCTTATGCGGGGTGCAAATTTTTAATTCGGGGCGTGAGAGCCACACTCCCGTACGGCGTTGCATTTATGATGCACAACCAGTTTTCACTCCTCAATCTCCTCTGCAGCACAAGAAGTATCCAGAACCGCCCAACAGTCATGGCTGTGACAACGGGGATCATTATACATTTTTCTTTCTGCTCCCCGCTTCTCTATATTCCTCCCCACGCCTCTGAAATCCACCTTTATCCTGCCGAGAGAGAGAGAGTATAGTCACCAGGTGCACGCTGAGCCCGTCTCTGGCTGCTGCTGTTGGAACGAGTGTCCACTCTTGGACGTTTTCACCAACAAGAATGCGTACATGCATGTGTGCACGCATTCACAGCAACCTGCTGATCCTGCCTCCTGTTTTATTGTCAATATCAGCCGGCTCAGGGGCTGTAGAGGTTGACGGCTGTTGACGGGGGCTGGAGTGTGGCAGTAAAGACGACGGCAGCTCTTGCGGAGATAGAAAAGCTGCATCTTGAGACCTCTTGGAAGGTGTTATTATAGGCTGTTATGAAATCTGCCCCCGATCAGGAGTAAAGGGAGAGGATATAGCGAGATGCACTGCAGAATACAAGTGTTGACTCTCTTTCCTCCTATAGCTCCTTCTTATCTACCCCTCCACTTCCCTCTCTCGTGCACACACGTTTCTTCAGAGAATCTTAACACCTCCGCTCAACTTTGTTCAATCATCATAACCTGAAGCCTCCCCTGCACACTTGTGTCAACAGGTTGGCTCATCATATCGCTGGAACCGCGCTAATTTTTTCATTTGTTTTATATTCCATGAGCACACACTGTACACCTCGAGGCGCTCAGCAGGCTCTGCATCATGACACAGAGACCTGCTGTCAGGTTACACCGAAAGCTCGTGACAAGATACATGCAACTGTGTGCAAAACAAAAAAACAAAAGCAAAAAACAAATCAAAAATAAAACGTGGTGTAGGCGCTAAAAGAGCAAAACAACTGCACGGATGGATAAAAATCAACATTTAGGAGCGTTCAGATGAGTTAATATTACCCTTGATCCTTACTACTACTCTGTAAAATTATCAGCTGCCAATTTGGAGAATCTTAAAATTCTTACAGAAGATTTGAGCTACTGGAGGTCAAAGTGGAGCCAAATTCAACTGGAACAGTTTCGTCAATTCAGCACATTTCAGTGTCGGGGGATGAAACCCCTGATTAACTGACTGGAAAACATCCATCCTACCAGTGGGCCAAAGACAAGGTCACACCACTGTCACTTTTGCATTAGACGGTTGCATTGAAAACCATCTTGGTCCGTGGTTTGTTGAAGCAGTTTTCGGATTAAATCTAGATGCATTGGTTTATTACACCTTTGTTCCGACAAAATAGTATTTAAAAATGATTTAAAGTTTAGTTTTGTATGAACTAGATTGTTGCCTGCAGACTGTTCATTTTCTAGCTGCACTTCCTGCTGTCAAGCTACAATGTTTTTCCTTTTGGCGACACCTACAGTTCAGGAGGAGAACTGCAGCAGCACCGGCATGAACAATAACAAGCACTGAAAATGTGCTTCAAGCAATGAAAATCAAGAATTGTTTCAGGAAAAAAAAATAAATAATGGACCCATGCTTTTATGCCTTCTAATGTAGAAAATACATTTTCTGCTCGCAGTTTAGTAACTAAAATGTTAAACACACCTGCTGCTGGCAGGTGTTTGCATTTTGCACTAAGCCTATTTTTGCAGATTTACCAGTTGTGAGTCAGGTTTATGAAAGTGATTTCAAAATGACTTGTTTTTGAGTGAACATCTTTTTATTTGGCAGTAAATAATTAGTCTCAGTAACTGACATAGGACTGTTCTTTTGCTTTGTTGCATTATAGTGCACTGATGATCAGTATGTTGAATCAAAACTCACATTAAATTGCATTGCACTGGGATTAAAGCATAAATACTGTATTGGTTTTTACTGCCTATTGAGTTTGTGTGCAGAATTGCACTATACGTATCTTACTGGACACACGTGCACCTTTTAGCCCAAAAATCTAGTCAGAATTAAATTAAATTTATTCTGAGATCATTCAAAGAGTTATCTATAACAGATAAGATGTGAATTGTTAGCTGAACAATCCCTTTAAGTTGCTTTGTGGACTGAGATGTTTTATTCTGAATGCAACATTAAATGAGTAGTAGAGCTGCTGTTATGGATCACCTTGGTGTTCTTTACTGCATATTTTCTACAGTTGCCCAGACAACAATAAAACCCTTAAAAAAACATCCATGTGATTCTTATCTGGACTGAAATTGAACAGTTTGTAGGTTCTTGATGATCCATTTTGCAATAAAAGTGTGGTTCAGCAGAGCCCAAGGAAAGTTGTAAATATTTGTAATGCTCATTCTACTGCTAATATTTTTTATTGTTCACACGCCGTTCGTAAGATTAAATATGTTAAATGTCACGTGGGAGGTGCTTGTTTGTATTTTCTGTTAAAAAAGAGAAAAGTTCAGCATAGATGAACATGTGCCCACATTCAGAGTTCTCCTGAAGATGTAACAAAACCAGTCGTGCTCAGTGGAAAGGTTCTGCTGGCTGTTTTTAAAGTGGGTTTCCTTCATTGTGGAGTTTCCACGTGGCAGGTTTATTTGTACGGTGAGCAGATCCAGCTGCTTTTTAAAAGTCCGAGACTTGAAAAGGAAAACAAAATAAAATAAAAACAATAATAAATAAAATGTGGATGCCCAGATATTTTAAGCAGCTCCTTCCAAAACCTCCTCTGTCAGTTGTGAGGGAGCCTGCGCTAATCCATTGTCGCCGCTTGGATACATTTGCATAATTCCACTATTGTCGAGTTTCAGATCTTTCTCTCCCTCCTCAACAAACTAAAAAAAAAAAAAGGCAGGCTCTCAAACCTCTGCTACTTGTTGCTTTGGCAACACGGCCAGGAAGGGGGGGGGGGGGGCATAGAAAGTACAGTGAGGCAGGAACAAGAGGGAGCTGGCAGAGGAGAAAAGAGTCAGTGGTGCAAGGGTGTAGTGATGAAGAGGGTGTGAGGATGGAGATATGACGAGCAGGGAGCAGAGAGAAAGAAGAGGAGGAAGGACAAGGCGAAGAAGGAGGGAAGATGGAGCGAGGGAAAAAAGGAAACCGGTGTTCAATGAATGGAACATAGAGCAATTTTCTGTTGCTTAAAAAGTCATTTATCTGTGTCGACAGTCTATTAGTCATGTATTCGAGTGGAACCCCCCACCCCCCTCTTTAATCTCCTCCACACCCACAGTGTGTATGTTTGCGTAACTTTTTGTGTATTGTTGTGTGTCTGCGCTGTATGTATGATGAGGCTGAAGCTTTCATCGGCCAGGGATCTGAGCCCAGGGAGGAGAGGTAGTTTTTAAATTGCACAGATAGGATCAATATATAGTTAAGGGTGGAGGTGTGCCTTTCACAGTGAGCGTTGTGCAGTCTTGTATATTAGCCCTACAGGGTCAAATAAATTATCCCAGGAGATCTGATGTGTCAAATAAACTATATTTTTGGATAATCACTTAGGCTGTTGCATTTGTTCCCCATATAAAATTACCTGAAACTTCACATTCTATGTTTTCTAACAGTGGGCATTTTCTTTTTGATCCAGTGCAGCCTTCCGTCCCCACGTTCGATTTGCTTTTCTTCACATGCATTAAATGTACAAATGTAATTTCCATTTTCACAGGACTAATTTCATCAGAGCAGAAAGAGTCACGCCGGGCGCTCCGTTGGGCCAGTTTCTCTGAACGCTGTTAAACTCCTGTGGACGTGATGGAGAAATGCTGGCTTCCTTTTAACCACAGTCATCATTGTTCATTAATCGTAAGCAAAGAGTTATTGAAAGAAATTGTCAGAGTAATGGAGGAAGAACACAAGAAGGCATGAACGGAGGAATAATATTCAACCCTTTTGTATGGAAATTCATTTAGCTTACCCGGCAAAATGTCTCAGGCTGGTTTTAATAAAATTATAAGAAAAACAACCATGTTTAGGAATTAGGGTTAGGTACAGGAGATATTTAGCTACATTTGTATATTTTTGTATATCAGTGTGTGGGGCAGATCTATGGAATGGATTAAATGATGAGCTCAAACAAAGCACAAATATAAACCAGCTTTAAAAAAAATTGTATAAAAATAAGCTTATTGGAAAATATGTTGTATAGGGTCTCAAAGACCAAAAATGCTATTGTTGATATTGATCATGTGTAAATAATTGTACATTAAACAAGGAGAATGTGAGGTTTAAGCATTGTAATGTGGGTGCATTATAAGGGTTATTTGGTGTGGGGAGACTAAAATGATTGTATATTGATTTTCGAACAAACTGTGTAAAATTGTACGCCAACTGGCATGACTTTTTTCTTTGATTTTACTTTTTATTGTCTGTTTATTGTCTGTTCTTTCTTTGCTTTTAATTTTTATTGTTTAAAATAAATAAATAAAAGACAGACAGACAGCCAAGCACTTACATGATCGCCCACCTAAAGAAGGTAAAATGTCTGAAACGCAGCAGAGTTTGTAAAGAGCTTCTTCAAGCAAAAAGAGTCACTGTTTCACAAGACGTCAGCAGAGCTGTGATTGGCTGACCCAGGGTCAGTTTTCTTTAATACCCCCAACGACACGGCCAGTGAAAAATCCCACAACCTTCAAATCAAACTAATTTATTTTCAGTCTCACAGTGAAAGACTACAACGTGCTGAAATGGGAGTGTGTTTTGAAATGTTTAGTTATTTTTGCATGAAAGGCTGAACTGTTTGATGAAATATATCTTAAATAAAAGCGTTTAAATGACAGATGTTGGGCCTACGATGATGTTTCATAATAAGATGCACAAGCTGCTGCTGAGTTTTACCACAGACATTTGGACGTCGTGTTAGCCCCGTTAGCATGATTAGTCTTACAGCACAATGGATAGACAAAAACTTTGAACTTAAAAAGGCTGTCTTTCATGCACAGGAGTGCAGAGGATCCACACTGCAGCTAGGAACCTGGAACAAGTCTCCACAAGTGAGACAGTATTGCAGGTGACTACTGTTCATTTAATATAAGTTAAAGTGCTATGCATATCATACGGCTGTTACTGAATATGTCACCAGCTCTTACAGCTGTTGCACAGTTTTTGTAGCAAATAAGCCCAAATAAGAGGGCTATGTTCTGACAAAAGGACGTATATAAAATATTGATATCGGCATTGGTTATCGGACAAATAAGTTTTAAAATATCGTCATATCGGATATCGGCCAAAAATCCAGTATCGTGCATTCCTAATTTATTGTATATTTTTTAAATTCTACCTGTATTACACCTCGTTTTTTTGTGTGTTTTTTTTACTATTTGCTCCTCATCTGTTAATTTCTCACCAATGTTTCACTATATTCTGCCTTGCTTTTAATTTCTAGCTATTGATTGCTCCGGATTACTGTTTATTTGTTGGTCTTTGTTAATTTAGTTTTGTTTTGCCTGGCTGCCTGTGACGAGTTCTGCATTTGAGTTTTTAACACAAATTGTGTGCTAAAAGGCAACTCTGACACTGACTATAAATTGTAAACCAAGCATTTTCTTTTTCAGTAGTATTATAATCACAGTTTTTGCTCATTTTCACTTTTATGTGTTTTAAGAATATGCACTCAGAGACATTTTTCTGTTCAGTTTGTATGAGGCAGACGTGTAGTCTACATCATGAAAAGACCGGACCTGATCTACCTCTTTTTCCGAGCTACTGATGTTAGGTCAGGTCAGCAGCAACAAATAAGCAAGTCTAAAAGCTCAGACCCTAAAAAGATTTCTGTAAACCGATTCAAAGTCAGTGGACTAACCAGTAAAAAAGAATCCTTTGCCCTCAGCTAAGAGAGGCTGTACACTGTTAACCCCACTAGCGTTGGGTGAAAATCCCACAGAGCCGTGTCCTCTGACTCCCGCGCTGCCCGTTTCCCTTTGAGCTCACTCAATGTCTTAACAAGCATGTCCTGCTATAATTACCATGATATATTAAACCTAATCAGGTGTGCTAATGAGGTCATAATTAAAATAATTCATGCATTAATTAGCCAATATTTCTCTGTCAGCACATAATTCTAACGAGCCAATTTGATTTGTAACGGTGGACCCGTTATCATGCACACCTGCGCAATCAAAAACAGTAGAAGCTACACTTTTGTGAGGTCTGTTGGTGATGTGTCAGAGCGGA
Source organism: Simpsonichthys santanae (assembly GCA_031762415.1). Lineage (NCBI taxonomy): Eukaryota > Metazoa > Chordata > Actinopteri > Cyprinodontiformes > Rivulidae > Simpsonichthys > Simpsonichthys santanae. The sequence continues at coordinate 20,227 of JARVLU010001587.1, forward strand.
GTGTTAAAGGTTCACTTGTCATGTTTCTGTCATCACCTGATGGCCATGTTGACATCCTGACAAAAAATGATCCAAAAGCAATTTTCATGGATGAATGCAATCACTGCAGCTGTGTGTTGCATCTGACAACCTTATGACCTTCACACCAAAAATGTAATATTGTCATCTCTTCTGCAGCTAAAACTGATTGATTAAAAAAATGCATTGAATTGTTTTGAGTTCAAACAAACTTCTTTATAACTAATTGCACTTTTCTACTTGGTATTCAAATGGGCAATGGAAAGGTACCCAGTGTAATATCAAGAGAACAGGTCAAGGGAAAAATCTCAAAGAAAAAACGATCTACAGTTTTTTTCTCATGTGGATTACTAATGTGTGGTTTCAATTAAGAACTTGAAAGAAGACTGTATGAATTGTTTACCTACATAAAGTGTCCGTGACTGAAAATAGGTCAACGATGGTGACAACTATGGAAGAGCTGTTTGGGATAGAGACGTTTCATGATTTGTTGTTGTTTATTTGTCATATGCAGGTTAACACAAGGTCAACAATGAAATGAAATGTTCAGGATGAGAAGAACCAATTCGACTTGCTAAAAACAAAGAACAAACGGGCAAGAAATACTGAAGCATGCAATAAGGGTACAAAATAAAGTACAAAAAGTGAAAAAGAAATATTTACAAGGTCCAAGAGACATATCGTAAACAACAACATGGTAGAATGTAACAGTGCATTTCACAAGTAATAATATAAGCTTAAATGCATATGATATATATAGCACATAACTTTAAGCATCTAACAGTTGCTAAGGTTTTCAAGCTTTTACAGTTTGCATTCGACATCATCCAGTCAGATTTGTTCCATCTCAAACTTGTCCTAAACACCAACAAAACCAAAGGGATATTGTTTTCAAACAGGAAGTCAGTCCCAGCTTATACTAGAATATATGTCATTGGTCCAGCTCTTCTTGAAGGTGGGTCTAATGTCACCTGTCCACTTTGCAGTGATTCAGTGGACCAACTCTCTCCACATCACTTACTTTCAAACT
>JARVLU010001605.1:0-14911 GCA_031762415.1 Simpsonichthys santanae
TATGTATGTATGTATGTATGTATGTATGTATGTATGTATGTATGTATGTATGTATGTATGTATGTATGTATGTCTGTCTGTCTGTCTGTCTGTCTGTCTGTCTGTCTGTCTGTCTGTCTGTCTGTCTACTTTGGAGTTTTAGTCCACCCCTGGAGAAAACTCCACCAGCCACCACTGCAATCAGGTCACACCTAGGAGGAAGTTGCCAAAGGAAAAATTCTTCTTGATTAAATAAAAATTTAGGGTCAAGACTGTGTGTGTAATGCTGCTGAATAGTTTAAATGTGTAACATCAATTTATTTTTTGTAAGTTTGCATGTGTTTGTATACGTGTTCAGGAGTGGTTTAGTAATTTTCACAATAAGAGAGGATTTTGTTGCTTTTTGTTGCCGAAATGTGGTTTACGGTATAGGGTCTTGCTGAAGACACACAAACAGCAAAGTTAGACTGCACATTATTTATTTTCACATTCATCAGCATATGCTGCACTTTATTTTGGCTCATTACTGCCATAACTGCCTTGACAGAGAAAACTTGAATTACACCAGTCTATTAAAGCTAGAAAATACCCAGAAAATTGGTGTAGTCATAATAAAATTTCATAATCACAAATATGAGTTTGGCAGCTGGTGTGTGTGTGTTTCTGTTTAGTAAGTACCACTAAACAACAAGCAGCAGCAGGGGAGCTGCCTCCGTACAAAAGAGCCCTCATGGGGCAATCCCTCCAAAGCAGCCAGTGACATCATCATTCTGAGACACTGACATGGGTCATCTCTATGAGTCAGGGGTGAAATGGAGATGGAGAAAAAACAGAAAAAGGGTGTGTTTTGGGAGAAACAGCAGAGTGAACTGAGATAGGGAAGAGCAGAGAAAGGACAGAAGGTTGTAGATGGAGGGCTGACAAAAAGAGAAAAGGGTTGTACGGGAGCAGCTCTGTGCGCTGCGCTGTGTGTTGGGGAAAGGCTGTGCTTGGCTGTGCATGGCGTAACATTGACTGCTGAGCCTGAACGGTCACTCATATGACACGTCTGATGCGGCCCAGCCCCTGCTATTCATCCCTTTGTGGTGCCGCCACACTGAGCAGCGTGACAATGAAGTGCAAAGCAGCAGTGGCAGAGAGGGCCAACTATAAGGATGGCCAATCTACTTATGCACCACAGAGCTGACAGCTTGACATTTCTATTCACCATTCAGAGTGGATGTGAGGGGGGAAGAGATGAGAAAAGGGGGAGCGGAGTGACGAAAAAAAAAAAAGAGACAAAATGCTGTTTTTCCTTCAATCATCCTGTTATATCTTGCCTACACAGTTGTTGTGCTTTACAAGATGCCACTCAGCAGCGTTGTTGGTTTTTGCGTGAGACAGAACAGGGAGGTGTATCGGTGGACGCGGATAAAAGAGGCATCAGGAAGAGTGGCAGGAGATAGGCGTTGGCTGCTGATGTACCTGTTTGGACACTCTAGGCTCCTCCTCGATGTACTTTTGTTCGACGGGAGTCAACGTCCTGAGGCCAGCTTTCACCTGGGCAACACAGTGAACGCACAAGAGAGTCAAAAAACTGCAAAGGGTGAGGGTGTTTCAAAAGAAGACGACAGTCTTGATGGTTTTCAAAGGCATTTCTAAGACGGTGCGCAGGCACAGCACAGCAGAACGTGCACTCAGCGTGCCCCATGTCAGAGGCTGGGGAGGGAGGAGCAGGAGATGGAGCTGTAAGATGGCCGCTGCAGGACACACACGGCGATAGTGAATGGGCGAACAAAGGCTGCTGAGGGGGATTCTTCGATAATTAAAGCCAAAACGAGGACGAGGGACGACGGATGAGATGGAAACGAGCAAAAGGGGGGAGGGGGGGGGGCAAACAGAATAAAGACAAAAGCACCACAGAGGGGGCAAATGCTGGAGTGGGGTGGGGTATAAAAGAAGAAAAACAATCAGGGAGGAGACTCAAAAAAAGCAAAAGACTTACAGCATTAAAAATCACGTCTATTTCGAGAAAGATGACCCCTTTGGTTGGCCCTGTCAGCTCCTTGCTTTTCAAGGCGTAGGCTTTGCGTTCTCCATTTTGGATCTGTGGGAGAGGGACATGACAGCCGTCTGTCTGGCAATACCCGGCTGAATCGGCTCCCCGGGCCACCTTTGAACCCCAGCTGTTGGCGCTGACAGGGAACCCAAAACAACTGTGGCAACTCTGACAAGTACCTGTTCATTACCCACTGCAGCTCGGCTCAGTCAAACAGAAATTAACTATCCTGGGGAATCACAGTGTACGGCAAAGCAAAGATACATGAGATGCACAGCTCCTTCACAGGCTATCTATATTCTTACTCATATAAGAGACGTTCTTATTTCACCCCCTTTTTTTTTCCCTCCGAGTCACATCTTTCTATCTATCAGCGTCATTTTCATCTCATCTCTCATCCACTTACTTTATATCTTCTCAGCTATCAATCTCTGCTTTAAAAAATAAAATAAGCTTTTCTTTTTTTTGTTCCTGCTTCCTGTCAACTCTTGCTCTTTTAAAAATAATAACACTGTCATCATTGGAGTTGCAAAAATAACCTCTGCTTTTTATATCTTCCTCTGTTTTCATTCTTTCTGTTGCTCAGCTGTATGTTCTCTCTATTATTCTCATGGGAGATTAAAAACACACAAAACAAAACAGAAATCTGCCTTTGACTCACATTTAGTAAAGGGATAGCCACTTTTCCCAGGAAGTCTGCACTTCTGTCTCGGTCCTCGTCGTAAACAGTGACCTCGAGGACCGAGTGGACGTCCTTGATGTTACTGCACACACAAAGACAAAATACAAATGAACTTCAAAGTGAGCCTCGGTAGGAAACTGTAAAACAAATTTATATTTAATCTTGCAAGCTTCTTTAAATCTTAAAGACACAGAAAATAATCTTGAACATGAGATACCCAAAAAATAGCTATTCTTCGTATTTAGTAAAAAATTAAACAATAAATGCTAAGCAAATAAATGTTTTACATGAAACTACAGCATGAGCTAGAAAAGCTGAAAAAAAAAAAGAAAACTGTAAAAAGGGGAAATGTGAGCATAAATAAGCAAAACAGCTCATGTCAATAAAAATCCTCAACTTTTTAAAAATAAAAATGTACAAATGTGTAAATATACAAAGATATGTTTTTGCAACAATTGACGTCACCTTCTTATTTACTTATTAAAACAAAAAATAAAATTTGCGATATTAGTTGTGTTTTATTTATTTAAGAATATCCTCATAGATATTTTGACAGATTAAAATACTGTAATCTTCCCACTGTTAACACCATAAACTGCAATAAATTAAGCAAATAACATTTTTACTGTTTGATTATTTCCTAATACATAAAATTGAATTATGTGAAAACTAACTGAAAATGCAATTAATAACAATACATGTAACATTTAGTTGGAAATGATATGATTAAGAAAAACTTTTAAAGTGAAAAGTTGTGATTTTTCCCCCAGCTGTCATGTTGGTGCGTGCACAGAAACATGCGTGTTGTCGAAGCCACTCACAAAGTGAAGACTTTATTCCACTCGGGGTTGAGATTTTTGTAAACGGTGTGTGTCTGCAGCCGATCGTTACTCAACTCCACCACACAGAATGGGTCACTTTTACCTGCCAAGCACAGAGGAAAACAAAATTAAATGAATACAAACTTTTGAGTTTAAAGAAAAGTTTGGTTAGTTTAATGTCTCCTAAAAGTATTGGAAACCAATACCACCTTCCTCATATTACACAACAGTTCTAACTGGTTTATCAGGTTTGTAATAATATGATTCTCTCATTATTGTAGCCCCAGTTTGTGTGTATTAGACAACAGTGTATTATGATCACAGCTGCAAGCCGGTTCCATCAGAACTCTGGGGGAAATATGGACAACCGTACGATAAGCTCCAGGACCAGTGCACCCTGGGCGGTCGCAGAGAGGCGGTGGGAGGCAGACGAACGGGAGAGGACTTTGAAAGAAAACGGTGCAAACACAGAGGTCGGTGGTACAGTGGGGCTCCGAAGAAGATAAGGAGCCGAGCGTGGGGTGTGAAGGAAAACATAGCTGCTCCAGGATCAGTTCACGTGGGGCGAGCGGGTGGGATGGCAGCAGCAGGATACATCAACAACAACAACAACAAGAAAGTATAAAAGGGACACAGCAAGAGAATTAAACGATGCAAAATGGGCAAAAGAAGAAGAATTCATTAATAATTCTACCACAAGTAAAAACTGTGTGTTTTTAAGATAAGGATTTCTGTGAAAGTAAAAAAAAAAAAAATACTTCAACGTCTTGAAATTTGACATCTGGTCAACTGATAATCACACTGAATTAACATCATTGAGTAATTCAAACAAAACGTCCAGACTTTTATTGAATATTCAGAGAGGAGGAAGAAGAACAAAAAACATGATAGTCAAGGTATTTCCCTCCTGGAAACAGCTCGGTCTGTTTTTCATGTGTACAAACAAAAAGAAGTTTTAATATCAAATCTCCCTCCATTTCAATTTCCACAAATTAAAAATGATCAAACTCCTGAATCTCACTTTGATCATCGTGATTCTTAAAAACCCATTTATTGAAGCTCATCGCTTTAAAAGACTGGGCCGGAAAGTTTTCTAAAAAAAAAATTATGTCACCAACAAACTTGCAGAGGGAAATACCAACAGTGCTGAAATATTAGATGAACGTTGCATAATAAAGTTCAATAATTTGAGGATTGAGTTCAGCGCTCCCTCATCTGCAGAACTGTACTCGTATGTGTGTGTGTGTGTGTGTGTGTGTGTGTGCGCGCGTGTCTTTAGAGAATGCCATTGATTGGTGTGATTTTCTTCAAATGTTGTGACAAGGGCAGGACATTTAGTGGGTGTGCAAAGTAAATGTCACTGTGATCAATGCCGAGGCGGAGGTGTTGCCTTTCATATCTGTTCGTGGCGCTCTATTGATCCGGAGTGTTTCAAGTTGATATTGACAGCTACGGCTTAAATACGACTGAAAATACGTTACATTGAAATTAACAACAACAACAAAAAGAGCACTTATCACTGCATTTATTTTCTGCTGTTTTTTAATACAACTATGTTTTTAATTAATTTTGACTCAAAGCAGGACTTTTGTTCCAAAAACAATTGAGTGAAATTTACTGTTTTCCAGAGACTTGTTGTAAAACCTCTAATTTTATGCAAAGCTACATCAGTTATTCTAATGCTTCCCCCTCAAATCAAGTCAATAATTAAATCTCAATGCAAATTTCACTGAAATGAATAAATGAAAACTATTTCTGCAGCATCTTTTTTCCCCTCTTCATGTTCCCCAGTTTATTATTATTTTTATTTTTTTAATATTCCATTTTTAATGACATGGTGGACGTGTTGCCACAGAGAGCCAGTTGTTATTGGTGATGAACTTTAACCTTATTGGCCGCCAGCGCCAGAGGCGGCTGTCTTAACCAATTACACGCTCGGGTTTGAGCGCCACTCGGTGACTGTCCAGGTAAGTGACGCTCCTCCTAACCGCCCGCCTACCCCCCCCTGCCGCGTCCCCGTCTCCGTGACACTGGCAGGCGGAGAAGTGGACTCAAATTAATTTCAAAGAGCTCTGAGATGCGTGCGCAGGATGAACGTGGTGAAGAGGTGAGCATGGACGAGCGTGACCGCCCCTCAGAAAGCTCCGGGTTCACCAAGAGTTTACAGCTGGGGAGGGAACACCGTCAACGTTCTCGTCTTCTTATCGCTCGCAGGTTAAACTGTAAATAAGCTGCGTGTTTCGGCTGCACCCAGATCTCTGCAGCGTCTCTCCGCGAGTCTAAATTAAAATGGAATCCTTACTTTTAACTTTGCATGAAAAAAGTATGTAAGCATCTAGAAGCGCTGATGGAACTGCTGCTACAAGCATCTCTGTGTGTGTATGTGTGTGCCACTATTGAAATACTCCAACAGTATAGCATCCAATCTAGAGGGACAAGAGCAGGCACACAAAAGGGATTGTTGGTTTTAGAGACTATTTTCAGTTATCCTACTTGGGCTGGAGTGGAGCTACTCCACAAAAACACTTCAATTAGAGAGAGATGGCCAGGGAAAAGAGGGAGAGAGGAGGAGGAGGAGCAGGAGGGGAAAAAAAGAAGTGTAGGAGATGTGCGGCCTGAATGGGGGAGAGAGGGTGAACTCTCTCCGTCTCACTGACCTCCTCTCTCGCTCGCTCCCTTTTCTCTGTCTGTCTGTTTGTCTGTTCTTCTGTTCCTTTCTCACCTTGCTCCTGACCCTCTCTTGGTCTGGGTTGTTAAAATGGGGTGTTCATGTGGTGAGGGCTCTTATGGGGCTCTTACCGAGCGATTGTTTCTGCCAGTGACACGCAGAAAGACACCCCCGCCACACACACACACACAGAAAGCATCAGACTCTAAACTGAAATCAGACGTTTCTAAAGCAAACGCAGTTCATTTACTGTTTTCATCTGTGTTGACTGAGAAAAAAGTATAGTTTTTAGGAAGCAAAAAAAAAAAAACCTTATATTTTATGTACATGTTTATAACGTGAAATTAATAAATAAATATACAGTATACATATATATTTTTATCTGAATATATATGAGGCTCTTTGGTTGATAATATCAAACAGACAATAAATATTTCAGTACCACTTTACAATAAGGCTCCCCTTATACAGTAGAGGCTAATAACTTGTTTATACGTGTTACTAATGTCTCTAAAAACACTGTAATCATTAAAAAAATTGTTTATTATGCAATAATTAAGGGTGACGGAGACAAAACTGACCAATGTATTGTCAAATAGTGAGTCAAACTTGTTCACCTATATATTTCATGTAGAGTCGTTATATTAAAATATTTCACACTAAGTTACTACCTTGTGCACGATAAGCATTTATAAACCTAATTTGTTAGGATATAATATTAGTTGTATATACTTATAATGCTGTGATAAAATACAATATGATATGCTAAAGAATTAAGCTTACAAATGCTTATTGTGCTTACAAGGTAGTAACTTAGTCTGAAATGTTTAATATAACAACGCTACATGAAATATATAGGTGAACAGATCTGGCTCACTATTTGGCAACAAACTGGTCAGTTTTGTTCTCTGTCACCCTTAATTATTGCATAATAAGCAGCTATTAATGATTTATAAGATGTTTACAGAGGAATTAATAAAATATCTATAAACTATTTATAAGGGGAGCCTTATAGTAAAGTGGTACTGATATTTCCACAGTTTCATTGTCTTTAGTTTTGCAAAGCATCCATGAACAGCTAGAGTGAATGATGAGCCCTACAACAGAGTAACCAACAGCGTTTCAGCTCGAAGAGAAACACGTGAACCAGAGAGCCATTAGCCGTGCACTCTGACTGCTCCTGTTGCTCCCTGCAATAACCCAGATCAACCAGCTCCACTCTGTATTTGCTAATGGGACGGAGGATGGTTCAGATGGAGAAAAACTCTATATCATACACACACACATGCACGCATGCTCGCTTCCTTCTCTCTTTACTAGATAATACAGAGTGAAAAACTAGGCCTGTCCACTGTAGACCTAATTAAAAGTAAGAATTAATGGAAAATAGAGGATTCAGGGAGAGCAAGCAGAGAAAGCACAGGAGGAGGGAGGAGAGAGATTTGTTGGTTCAAATGTGCACTTTTTCTCTATTATTCAAATGAGACGCCTGCATCTTTGTGAAAAATGCAGACAAATTTAGCATCCAGAACATAAAAAACCCAAAACACTTTTAAATCTCTCTCTTCTTTGGACTTTTATACAGGATTGTTCTTAAAGACAAAACTACACCCTCACTTTGTCTTTGGTTAGATTTCTGACAGTGGCTGGTTGCGAAAATGAAGCAGGAGTTGCATCTATCAGAAATGAAAAGCTCTCACGCATGAATTCAAACATTAAAAAAATTAACTAACACGCAGAAAATGCATTTTCAAAATGTGTTGTTTGGACTTGGTCTTACCCGTCACATCTGCCGCCATGAGTCCCTCTGCTCTGATGACCTTAACCTGCACGACGCCGACATCTTTCAAGTTGTGAAATGACCTCCAGAGACTCTGCAACATTATGGGAGCAGAGGTGAAAAGTCAGAAAGCACGACAAATTAGCATTGAAGTGAAAGGCAGGTCAATAACCTGACATTTTATTAAGAGGAAAGGGTAGAATATGTCCTTTACCGCTCTTTATTTGAAAATGTAGAGCTGGCATTTATAGCCGAGTCAGACAAAGGACAAACGGGATTTAATTCGACTAAATAGCTGCGCGTGCCTGTTTGAAATTTCCCCCCATCTTTGCACTTTTTAAATAAGAATTAATTTTAGGATGAGTGTGAGGAAGATGGTGGTGAGAAAAATAAAATTAAAATACACATTAGGCACATAAAGTTAATTTCAGAAGTGCAACGACTCCATAAGATAAGATAAACTCTGCCTTCTGCAACAGATGTTTACAGTTCAGAAATTTCTCACTGCACCCCAATTCAAAATATATGAACTATCCCTTTAAAATGTGCTTCAGCGGCTGCTCCATAAAATTAGGTTGATACAATAATAGAGATATCACGGTGAGCTGACAAAACTGGTCAAGCCTGACTGGTAGTGATATCATAAAGAGGCGAACACGCACACATTGACTTTTAACACTCGTCTAAAATGAGTGGAAACAAAGTGCATGCACAAGGTTTTAATAACCAGTGGAAGGACGGATGACTGTATAAGCTAGCTGGTAAATTTAGTAAATAAAAGGCAAAGCTTTGGAGCTCATCGGCCTGCCCGTGGGGCACACTGATCCACAGACAGACACACAAACACTCAGGTTTAAACACAAGCAATAAAAAAAAAAAAAAACACCCTACACCGAGGCCAAATTGAGTAGCATGTCGGAGTGTCTTAAAAGCAAAGTGGAAATGCACTTCACTTCAATTTATTTCTCTCTCTCTCTGGCAATAACCCCTTCCATCCCCACAGGAGTAATTATAATTTAAATTTCAGAGTCAGGGCCAGGCTACAGACTAAATTCATTATTACCAACTCTGTCAGACTCTGCCTGTTTCCAGCGATATCATTGTCCAAACGCTCTCTAAAGAAGATGAGAAGGGGAAGAGCGTGTGGAAAAAAAGAGGAGGAAAGAGTGCGCAAAAAAAAAGATGTACAGAGGAGGAGAGGGGACAACTCTCGAGTTTGAGGCACGATGTTTCAGCAGATACAGGTCCTTGTGATTATCAAGAGACGAGACAGCAAAGAGAGTCAAGAGAAGAGCTGTTGGCTGACTGGTTTGTATGACTGGCTTCAAACAACAGCACCAACATGCCAACATGTTCATATGGACACTGTGTGGACAGGGATTGAGTTTTACTAGTTAAACCTAAAAGTGTCTTGGGTAAATTGAATTTGAACAATTAGTGTTTAGTTACTCAGAATTGTTTGATTTACATTTTTTTTTCATTAAAAACCAAGCATTCCTTGAAGAAAAGCAAAACATCATCTGCGCTGCATGCCAGACTTTTAGACTAGTTTTGTTGAGAAATGATAGTTGTAATTTTAGTCAAACCTTGAAAAGATTGTTACTGCAATGCCCTGCGATGTTGCAAGAGAGCACTTTCAAAGTATGTGTTGTGAATGACTCAAGTACTAATACATCAAATTATAGCTTAGTATGTGTAAAACTGACAGAGTTAAATGCATTTTGTATTGGCTAATGTGAATTAGCTGTGGTGTCCATCTTTTACTAGACTGACTAAAAATAAAGCAGTTATAGATGTACAGTAGACTTTTGTTTATCGTGGGGGTCTCCGTTCTCAGTTCACCCGCGACTGAGATGGTCTGGACATGTCCAGAGGAGGGACAGTGGGTATATTAGTGGAAGGATGTTAGAAAAGCAGCTGCCAGAAAAAAGACAGAGGAGATATTTGGATGCAGTTAGAGAAGACATGAAGGTAGTTGGATTGAGGACAGAGGATGCAGAGGACAGAGTGAAATGGAGAAGGATGACTTGCTGTGGCGACCCCTGAAGTGGGAAAAGCCAAAAGAAGACGAATGGTAAATGGACTTTACTTATATAGCTCCTTTCTATCTTATCAAAATACTCAAAACTCTTTACAACACAATACTACTTCTATACAAAGAATAATCAGTGCTTTATCCCATTCATACAACGATAGGACACACATCAGAGGCAATGAGGGATTCAGTGTCTTGCCCAGGGACACTTGGACATGTGACTGCTGGTGGAATTGAACCCCCAACTCTTGCATTGGAGGACAACTGCTCTAACCACTCAGCCACAGCCACCCTTCTTTTTCTTCTTGAAGATCCAGTGATTCGTTTCTGCAAGTTTCATTAAAAAATGTCCATTGTTTTGGAACATTCTTGTGGCAAACACAAGAACAAACTCCTTTGCAAACTTGGTGCAAAAACATTTTTACCATCTTTCAGTTTTTTAGAACAAAGGCAGTTCTTGATTAAAATAAAAGTTAAAACATGAAATTGTATTTTGTTCATGAACAGAAACATTTTGCACCAAAATCGACAATAAGGTTTTTTTCTGCCCAGCTCCAACCATCCCTTGGCTCCAACTCCCCCCCCCCCCCCCCCACACACACACACACACACACACACTTGCTCCCTGAGGAGACACAGTGCTCGGACTCCATCCATGATTGCTAGAAAGAATGCACCCATCCTCCACAAATTTTAAACCCTCATCAGAAAGACAGACGGCAACTGGACACACTGTTTGACAGAGAGACGGATGAAAAGAGGCCAAGATCAACACCCCCTCCACTCTCCCCCAACCCCCTGCCCCACATCTGCACGCAGGTGCAGCGACGGGGATAAGGAGGAAATGAAAAGGGAGGGATGAACAGATGAGAGAAAACTAAAAAAAAAAAAAAAAAAAAAAAAAAAAGGAAGGACGGAGCTGGCTTTCATAAGACAAAACCTGCTGCCCTGCCTGTGAGTGACAGCTCGTCACCGTGACGTCTTCTTTCTGTCTCTGTCACACTGCGCAGACATACAAACACACAAATGGATCAGAGCTGGCACAGCCTTATGACTCACTGTCATCTCTGCAGCGTGTCACACGTTATCGCTGCTGAATCCCAGAACACACAAACACACACGCAGGATGTGCCCTGCAGCCCTTAAATTCAGGGGACATTTGATCAAATGATTGCGAATGCTCAAACGCAACACTTCTGTGAGCACTTCTCCCTCGCATTACCCCCCTCAGCCAGGATCGCTGTCGACTTAAAAGAATCGGAAAACCCCCTGCTCTGTGCTCATCCTTCACTTCAGCGCAGCTTCGCTCACTTCCTGTCCGGGTTGTGTCCTTTACAGCAGTGGATCAGAGTGGGTAGGAGAGGTGTGTTATGTCTGCACATGAAGGTGGGTGGAGAAGTGGCACCACTTCACTGGAGGTCACCATGTCCTCCTTTACTAATCCACCCATCTTTGTGGCCACCTCAGTCCCATTAAGAGCCATTAGTGTGTGTGCTCTTTTGCCACCATAATGCATAAATCTCTTTCTCTCTTTCTTCCCTTCCTTTCTCTGCCCTTCTTTAGTTCTGGGGAGGACTAATTAAAGATGAAAGAAAGGTTAGTGGGCAGTTGTCTAAAAAGTGAGAGTATTACACCATGCCATTTACTGTAAATCCATGCTGTAAGATGAATTTAAACGAAATAGGTGTGCATGTGAAACCCCACACAGACACATACATAGTGTGTTTGCACACACACAAAGTCATCATAGAGCTGAAGAGCCAGAATGAGATGGATATTAATGAGCTCGGTGCAGCATCGCATCCCAGCACTCAGGTGTCTGTCGTCGGTTTTCATCAATGGCCTCAGATTGAAATGGGGGAAAAATAACAGCTGCCAAATTCAGCGCAGTGACCTCATCGCGACCACACGAGCTTTGTACGGTTGAGATGTCTGGGTGTGATAACGTGATGAGGACATTTCTAGCACGGAAAATAATAATTCCACCGTCAAAAGTGAATGAAACTAGCATTCTTCGGAGGAATCCATGTCACTCGTCAGCTCGCCAGGGACTTAAACTAAGGTCTTACGTGATGTTTTAGTGCTCAGAGTACCAGCTGGGAATGACTTGCAGCCACTACACCGAGTTTGAGCTCAATATTTGTAAAAATAACCAAATTGTAGCAAATTTTGTGTTTAAGACTGATTATCGGTGGCGGCCATCTTGAATCAAGTTGACTCCATAAGACAATCAGTTGTAGACGTACTAGTTAATAATCCCTGCAAATAGACATAAACATACACACAAGGGCATCCACTGTCACAAATAGACATTAGGCAATAATAGAAATTCAAGTTATTCAGCATGCATGCACGTTTCAATCCTCACTACCTCAAATGAATCCTGTCAGTGTGTGTTTTCATGATGAGACGTTTAGCCGTCTTCTCTCTCTTCGTTGTAATTTGTGAAACCATCTGCTCTTTAAACTGTGATAATTAAAGAGCGTTGCTTTTTCTCCACAGGCTCATTCTATCCCATGAGAGAGCCACTGTTTTTGGGACGTGTCTGCAGGACAGTGTTTGCTTACAGGGGACGCTTTGTGCAGCACGGCTGATTTCCAGCCGATAACATCAGCCTGTAAAATTGTGTCCACACGCCATGCACACACACACACACTGGATTCCACGTGCGCACAGATTAGCAGGCTTTCAGCAGCACTGCTGTATATTAGTGGTGGTACTTGGTCTCTTTGATAAGGTACACCTTTATTAAATTCTCCAACTGAAAGAGTGCCGGTCTCGGGAAAAGGAATATGTTAATAGGTAGAGACCATTCAAGTCTTCAAACTGACCTCGCCGTGCCCCTCCATCTGCAAACCCCCCACTTTCTTCCCCCCCTCTCCCTCTCTCTTTCCATCCCTTCATCTAAAAAGGAAGGCCACAGCAGAGGCAGACAAAGAGGCCGAGGTTGCAGGGAGAGTGGGACAGAAATGGGGAGTGGAGTGGGAAGCTGGAAAAGAAGGAAGGTGAGGGAAGTAAAATGTGTCGCCTTCAGCAGAGCAGAAAAACGAGGGGGTTCGCGCGAGTTGTGAGAGAGGTGAAATAGCTTTTTCTTTTCATTTTACACGCCTTCCCCTCCCGGTGCGACCCTCACCCTTTACCTCTCGCCCCCTATTACACACATTCACTCAGATGCACGTTCATGCACTCGTTCCCTCCGCCCTCGTTTCGCCGACTGCCAGGAGAGAACCCAGCCAGGCTCTGCCTCGGTCTTTGAGCTCCCCCTTCTGATGCGAGGAGAAGTCTGCAGCTCGGCGAGAAGCGATGGACCTCCCGTGGCTAGCCAGCGAGGCTTCTCCACGGTTATGTAGGTCGCTGCTCTGAAGTGTGGCCACAGGAGCTTACACTCTCACAGAAAGGTGTAAACATCATGTCCAACAGTGTCACAAATACAGCTGTGTGAACACACACGTGCAGACACATACAAGCAGGTGCCACTGACATGCTCACATGTTTCAGCAGGGCATCATCTAAAGTTTCAAGGTGGGGGGCTATATGGAACTAGAATCTATTGAACTGTGTGATCTGAGTGGTTTTCTAGCAAGAATGAGAAAGTGGAGGGTGCATGTCATCTTATTGTCTGATCTTCTTCAAACCAAGCAAGCTCAATGGCAAATGGCTAACAAGCCAATTTACATTCAAGTATCTGTGCCTGAGTCATTAATGTACAACTCACAAAAATCCACATTAAAAAATTATTTTTTCCATGAACAAAAAAATAAAAAAAATAAAAAAATCATGCAACTTTAATACAGTGCTGAAAACACAAGCCCAACTGTAACAAAGCAACTCACATATCTCTGCGTGATCTGGTGTCTCTCTTGCGGATCATCCAGCATGTTGACTGACAGGTCTGAGATAGAAACGGCAGCGGAGGCAGTGAGGGTGACCAGAAGCACCAGAACTCCCTCCCCTTCCTCCAGTGGCATGTCCAACTTGTGTGTGTGTTCTTTACTAAGAAGTGACAAGTCGACGGTACACCTAAAAAAAAAAAAAAAAAGCAAAAACTATCTGCAAACTCTTCTGAAACACAGACGCTACAAACTGTACAACGGTAGCAGTTTTGGGCTCACAATTAAAAAAAATAAAATAAAACTGGCATTCTCACAGGATGCCTGCAAAGAGGTTACTCATGTAGGAAACTATTTTTCTCTTTAGAAATTATGTGTGTTTGTTTCTGTTTATTGGTCTCATTAGGAACTTGTTATAAATCACCCGCTGTGCAGGAGCAGAAACACAGCAACACTCTAAAAATAGTAAACGGCAAGTAGCGAGCAATGTATGTAGCATGTAAGCAACTGAAGACAACTTAGGCAAAGCTGACACACTTAATACCTTTTAGCTGGTGCTTTAGGAGCATCGACTCTTCACTGAATTGATTTTCTGGCGTACCCTTCATTTGTCTACAGTTAAAACTACAGGTGGGTGGCACGGTGGCTCAGTTATACGTAGAGCCACTGCCTCTCAGCAAGAAGGTCGGCAGATTTAATGATTAATTATGATCAAATTATTAATTAATAATTATTCGGGTGATCTCAATCCTAACCTTAGCCATTCTTGTCACTCGTAAGGAGAACCTCAACATCTTCATTTCCACCACTTCCAGTTCTTTCTCCTGTCTTTTTGTCCACGTTTCTGTCTCCAGAGCATAAAACATAGCTGGTCTCACCACTGTCTTGTAAACTTTTCTTCTGACCTTTGCTGACACCCTTTTGTCACAAATCACTCCTGAAACTTTTCTCCATCCATTCCATCCTGCCTGGACTCTCTTTTTCACCTCTTTACCACACAGTGGACAGTGGACCCCAAGTACTTGAAGTCCTGCACCTTTGTGACCTCTGATCCTTGTAGCCTCACTGTTCCACCAGC
>JARVLU010001679.1:0-11569 GCA_031762415.1 Simpsonichthys santanae
CACACACACACACACACACACACACACACACACACACACACACACACACACACACACACACACACACACCCACGCACTCACGCACGCACGCACGCACGCACGCACGCACGCACGCACGCACGCGCGCACACACACAGTATGGCAGTAGCCATCATCTTTGATTTTGAGGACAGCCCAATTTGTAAAAGGAAACTTTCTTAAGACCTGATGCATCCACATGCAAAACTGGAAGTTATTACCTCACTTATTTTTCAAGTTATCATGCTCACAACATGCATGGATGGACAAAAGGACAGAGGGTATTTCCAATTACTGCTATTTGCTCTGTGACAGGGGACAAAGAAATGGTCAAGGCCATGTAATTACTTCCCTTTACTTGTTGCTCAAAATCTCCTATAAGTTCATTTTAAATAACAGATAAAACACTACACTTTTGGGTTCTTTTGCACATGCTGGCTACATAAACACAATGTTGGAAACAAATGTCACAACATTTGAGTGACCCACCATGCTGTCCAGATCCAGCGTTGCCTGTTTCAGTTCTTTGTCACTCGCCATGACTGCGAGTGTAGTTTCAGATAATGTTCGACACACACCTCTCTCATCCTTCATTGTGTCCTTCCCCTCTTCCTCCACCATACTAATGCTGCAGTTTGAAGTAACTGCAACGCTGTGCAGCTGAGCTAAAAGAGTGCCGGTAGAGGCTTCCAGCAAGGAAAATTGTTTTATGAAGGCCTCCCGTGCCTCTGGAAGAAGAAAGCAAATAAAAACCACATTAGGTCTTTCATGGATTATTTCACCAAGAATATTATTCTTCCGACTCTCTGTAGCTTGCAAGCATCTTTCATTCTGAACTCTCATTTGCCGTGTTAATTCAAGCAATGTCTCTCATCCTGTCTGTCCATTTTCAAAAAGATAAATACAAATCCATGAGGGGAGTCTGTCCAAATGCTAACACCTTTGTCAAAATCACTTTGTATTCTTTAGGGTTTCTAATCTTTCTGGCAGCAAAGCAAGTCTGGAGGCGAACACAATTAGTACAATATGTCTGATTGTTGCTTCATTTTGCCGCACACTTTGTCTCTTTGTCTTTATAAAACAAGAGTTAAAATGTGTGTGCAACAGTATGGGTTGGTTTGCCCACACGGTGAAGCCTGTGGCTCCCACACGCTCATTATATCATTACAAGGCCACCCAGAGTCTTAAAAAGCATGACTGGAATGTGTGCTGTTGGAAGGCAGTTGTAGGGGGATATTGTTAGACAACCGTTATCATGATTGCAACTATAATCATAATAAACCAGGAATTAGAGATGCACAGCCTGTCACGTAAATGGGGATTAAGCTGGTCACATGGCCCCTTGTTCTATATTGTTATGATTTGTCTCCATTTGGCCTGTGCAGCTGAGCCTGTAAGCCTGTTCCCCTCCAAACATAATGAGGATATATCAGCATTGTGTTAAAGTAATTGGGAGAGGTTGGTATTGTTGCCTGCTTCCTGATTTAATCGCTTTAGTGCGCTGTATGTGTAACAACGTCACACACCGAGGCGACACAGACAGAGCAACGGCACATTCACAGACAGCCCGGGGGCGGATTCACGTCAAGTTTTCTTGGCCGAGCTCACTGGCTCTGTATGCTCTGATATGGTTATCATCTCCCAGCCAGAATGAAACACAACAGTTACAATGGCAAATGAACTAGCGACGCCTTTCACAAAGCCAAGGCTGCCACGTGTCTCCTAAGATGTCACGACCAAGCAGGGAACATTAAAAGGAGTGACAGGCCAAGTGGTATTATCTGGGCTTTCTCACTGCGGTACCTTGGAAAGTCAGAAAATCCTCCAGAGCGTTGGGGAAAGTATCCTCCCCCTGGTGCTCATGTTCATAAAGCCTTGCCATGTACTTCAGCTGGCCATGCTGCTCCCCAATTCTACCTCGACAATCAAAGTGAGCCAGGAGCTTCTCCAAGTCCTCCAGGCGAGTCCGAAGCCTCTGGGCCTGCAACAACATCATGATTTGAATGAGTCAATGGGAATGCAACTTTTAAAGAACCATAACAATCATAAAGGAAACAGTGACAACAAAAGATTCATTTATTCAGATGAAGCGATTGAGATGTGACTTCAATTCTTAGCGCAGCAACACATAAAAATGTAGTATTTCAACAAAAGCAATGAATAAATGAATAATAACGACAAGATAAGGGCCCAAACAGCGTTTTCATATCTGGATCCTCTCGCTATTCTCTGTGTAGTAGGCAGAGGAAGAAAGCATTGCAGGAGATAACTAGATGCGACTTCTAAAGAATGAAAGTCAGCTCTGAAAATGGAATAAAAATGATGTGATTGGCAATGAGCATGTTCCTATCCTGCCTGTTTAAATGGTCCAGGATCTATAAAAGGGACCTGTAATCTGCTCGTGATCGCACCTCTTTGCCAAGGTGAGGGCATGCAGCCCGAGTTGCACATGTACTAAAAGTGATTATCAGCTGTGCTCTCTGCAAGTGGAAACCTATTAGTTTGGGACCAAAGTGTTGATAGGATCACAACTTAAAAGCAGGATAAGAATAAAAGTTGCAGACTCTTTTCATAACTTCCATTTACTGCTTTTGGTTGTATTCTTTATTCTGCATCGTCTTTATAACACTTCACAATCAATTGTATATCTCTGACTTTTTTTCCATTCTTTAAAATTATTATTTTTTTCCTTCCCATGTTGAAGCCAAAGAAAAATGTGAGCAGCAAGATAGGGAGCGTGAGAGAGGCAGAGATGGAGAGCAGAGGGGAGCGGAGGACAAAGAGAGTAATTGCAGGTGTTCAGAGCAGACAGGGGTTGGGATGTTCCCTGAATCGCTAACACTGTGGAAATCACTGCACACATTCACACAGGTACACTCGGGTTCAGAGGTAGCATGCAACCACTTTAACGAGGACAAGAATATGGTGTGTGTGTGTGTGTGGGGGGGGGGGGGGTAGGCATAACATGTCAGGAGGTACTGGATTCTTCTCAGAATCCAAATCCAGAGGCACGGCGCCTTAGCGTTCGAACGTGGGTTGCAGCAAATCCATGGGGACCAAAAGAAACTCAGGAGATCATTGGGGCAAACGTCTCTTTCTATTTCATTGCACATTTGCCATTTGCATGCAATCTCCACACACAAAAGAGCCATATGGCTGTCATGAAGGTCTACAAAGGCATGATGCTCTGGGGGGACTTTGAGATTTAAAGGGACAAACATGCACCTTGTTAGAGCAAAAGCCAAGAAACACTACGTAGGCGTAGGTGGAACCTATTTTTATACGAATTAGTGCAGCAAAGAAATGACAAATCCAAAGCATTTACAAATTATGAAAAATATCAAGAGAATAAATATTAGGTTTGGGGTCAGATGTTTACACAAGCACAGCAAATTCCATTTGAGTTTGCAGAAGCTGCTACTTGTGTTAATGTTTTTCTTCTTATTAAAGTACAATGCATTTTAATAAACATTGCACTTTTTTCAAAAGTAAACTTTGGATTAAGCTGCTTCATGGAGCTGGGGTCCATGTTCAGGAGGATGCCAACTCATACACACATACACATGTTCTGATCTATAAAGGATGGTAATGGCTTCATCACTTGAGGCAACTGGGAAGATTTAGTCTATACCTCACTGGGTTACCTTCTCAACAACTATTTACTTTATGGTTGAGGAGATGTTCAGTTCAGGATAAAGAAGCCCTGCAGGTTGATTAAAGCATCAAAGCAGCCGAGAGCTACATCAGCTCAGCTCTCACTACCGGACATTGTTTGTCAAAAGCACCACGACCAAAGCAATTAAAAACATTAAGGACTCCTAACACCCTGGCAACTTTTTTTTTTTTTTTTTTTTAATTTTGCACTCACCAAACTCAGGCAAATGTTTCCAGAACCTGATGGCTGGCAATTAAAGAACTGAAGAGCTTTTTTCCTCAAGTTATATGGAGTGTTTAACTGGGACATTATAATGCCAGTACAGTTAAAATACAACTAAACATGTTTGACTCATCAGGAAGGTGTGCAAGGAAGAAGCTTTTCTCTTTGAAATGAATGTTATTATGTGGCTTATGCTTGCATTGAAGAAACATGACGTATTTTGGAACATTGTTCTTGGGACCGAAAGCTTCAAGCAGACATATTTGGCCACAATCCACAGCTCCACATGTGGTAAGAACCAAACATGCTATCAACCCATCAACCCTAAACTATGATTTATTCTGCAGCCACAGGACCCCTGGCATTTCACAGTCACTGAGTAAACCATGGATTTAACTAATATGTCTACTGATGGATTCCAGGGTATAACATTAAACCATTGTTCTTGTTTTTAAAGCTATATGCTAAAACTGGGCCATGCAGTGAGTCATTGATTCAAAACATACCAAAAGTTCCCAAATTTTGTTTAAAAAAGAAAACCTGTTGCAAATACTCAATATCCAGTTTATAACCTGACTAGAACGTTGTGATGGCACTTTAAAAGTGACAAACATAATAAAACATCAGCAAACCACAAGTCAAAACGAAGTGAAACTTTGTTGTCGGACACATTTTGTGACAGTTAGCAGATAAAATATAAGCTGTAAAACTCACTTGTTTTTTGACAAGGCCATAGCAAACTGGACATTCCTCACACTGGTGCGTGACTCTGCTGTGATAATAGTTCATCTCACATTTGTCACATTTGTTGCCCACAAAGCCCTGGTGGCACCGGCAGGTACCATTACTGTGGCACTGCATGGAAGCTGAGCCCATTGGGTCACAGTTACAGGCTGGACGAAGCAAGTTAGGACCAAAAAGAGACGGGACAGGAGTGAAAACAAGAAGGGGTTAAAAAGTGAAACATTTAAAATGAAATCTATATTAGAGTAATGATGCACAATGCAGTTGTCATCCTGAAGTGGAGTACTGTACCTCTGCAACCTCGCATGGAGAATCCAAAGAATCCCGCACGGCAGGAGTCACATAGGTGCCCCTCCACCCCTACACGACACATGCATGCCCCCGTGACTGGATGGCACGCCAACGACAATGAGCCAACTGGGTTACATTTACACCTGAGGACGACAGGCACGCCTTAATAAACATTTGATCATATTAAGCTTTGCCTTTATATATTCTCATATGAATCAACTTGAAATTGCAGAGGGAGTCGAGTTACCTTTCACATCCAAGCCCTGGTTGGAGGTTGAAGAAGCCCACTTTGCAGTGACTGCAATCCCGTCCAGTCACATGACTGAGACAATGGCAATATCCCGTCTGAGGGTGGCACTCATTTACATGCCCAGAGGTTCCAGCAGAACTGCAGCTGCATGCTGCAGGAAACAAATAAAGCAATCTAACTGTTAGTTCAAATCCACCTCAAATTGTTGACAGCCTAAATATTCATGTCGTCTCATTATTTAGAGCATGTTATTAGATTTATCTAGTTTCAGTGCCAGGGGGAAAAAAATGGAGGCTACACCAGACAATAATACAGAAACTAAAGGATCCAACTCCAACTGCAGCAGCTTTCTGCACATAAGTTCATCCAAGGATTATATAAAGTGAAATATGAGAAAAGAAACATGAAAGTAAAAAGAAGAAGACATCATAGCTATTGCTCTCTGGGTCTCTTCCTGATTTTGTAGCTTTTTTAAAGTTTCATTCACTTTGTCGTCTTTAAAGTTGACCAATCCAATGACCCCAGAGCCATGTGTTCGCCTCACTTTCACCTCTTGCTTTGTACAAGCCAAGAGTTTCATCTTTCCACGCATGAAAGGCCCATTCTATTTCTGCATTCTTGTGTCATGTCATTTACAATGTGCACTTCATTTTTCTTCCTCTCCTTTTGCCATCTAAAGAAGAATTCTAACATCAGGTACATGCTACATTCTTGATAAAGTTATCCAGGTGTGTTGTAATGTGTTAGTAGTTGAAACTGATCTCCAACACATTCGCCAAGAACTAAGAAAACACACAAGACTTTTGTCTTGCAGAGCATTCCTTGTTGGAATCGTCTCTTTTGATAAATGGAAATGAATCTTTTAGAAAATAACTTGTTAAATGTCCCTTCTTTACTTTTGGAGTCAACCAATTTCATTAAGACCCCACAGCCAACTGAACAAAGGAAACACAAAAGCGACAATCTTTCAGTCAGTTTCAAAGATATTTGGCTAAATGGACTAAACTTTTTTTATCTTATCAAGACACTCAAAGCGCTCTAAAACACAATTTGTGCCCTCATTCACCCATTCAGCACTCTACTAGATCTATACAATGATTAATCAGTGCTTTATCACATTCATACACCAATGGGACACACATTGGACGCAATGAGGGGTTCAGTGTCTTTCATGGGCACTTCAGTCTGTGACTAATGGTGGAATCAAACCCCCAACTTTCCAATTGGAGGATAACTGCTCTAACCACTCAGCCACAGCCGCCCATCATCGCCCGTCATCTCCAATACTTATTCACTATAAACTGTGCATTATATTTCTCCCAAACTTTGGCATAATCATTTGAAGTCAATAGTTAGTCTGTTAGAAAAGTTTCTCATGAACCACCATACAAATTGCATTGAATCTTTGAGAGACATTGTATATACGTCAACATTTGGTTAACTTTTGAAGTTAGCCCAAATCGAGATGGCTGCCAGTGCCAATCGAATTCAGCAAACACAAACATGGCTACAAATCTGTCAGTTTTACAGACACTGGATTAAAATTACATGTGGTAGTAGCTGAGAGGCTTTTACAACTCCTACTCTGAGCGTGATGTGCTGCAATGTACTGTGAGAGAACAGTATTTTCAAAGTTTGACCAAAATGGCTTTAACATGGTCATTTGTCAGCATAGTTGAAATCTCTACAACTCTAAAACTTGTCAAAGTGTCATTCCCTCTACCTGGTATATACATTCCATACCTCTCAACTTTATACCGTGGATATTTTCAGTTTGTTCTTACAGTATGCTGTACGGTGACATCCAAGGGCACAAATCAAGTCAAAGCAGCTAACAATATTTTGGAGCGCAAAAGGACTTTGTGGTTTTCAGGGGAGCAATCACATCATTTCCTTCTTTGAATGAACTCACGCTTGCACTTCTGGCTGGATGCTTGGTTGAGGGCGTCCCCGTAGAAACCCCACTGGCAGCGTTGGCACTGTTCCCCCTCAGTGTGCCCGAGGCACTTCAGACATCGTCCACTGATACGGTCGCATGTCCCCACTGAGTTGAAATCCACGTTGCCGTTGCAGTTGCAGCTCGCGCACGGACGCGCTGTTCCAGACGTTCCCAGGGGGTCACCATAGTAACCATCCTCACACATCTGACAGCGTATCCCTGCACACAATGAAAAGGTGAAAGAGCAGCAGTTTGATAAATGACTAAAGCCGAACAAGTCCGAGGTCAGTTCTTTAACATCAGTCTGTCATAATTAAACTAAATGCACAGAATACATGTGTTGGAATCACATGCAGCATTTTACTGCAGACTAATCAATGGTTTGTCGCACCAAGCTGATAATGTGACATTGTTTTATTATAAAACTCACTATTAACTTTGCTCATTGTCCAAAAGAATCAGTTTAAAATGCTGGAAGCTCATGTCACCTGTCTGTCCTGCAGGGCAGTTCGTGCACACCACCTGTCCGGTCCGTGCAATCTGGGCGCAGCTGCTGCCGTCTGGGCAAGGGCATGGCTGACAATCACCAGGCGTGCCAATCAAAGCGTTGCCGTAGTAACCATCCAGGCAGTGCTCACAGGTCATCCCGGTGGTGAAGTGCGAGCACTCGCACACACCTGAAACACAAAGGAAGAGTGTCACAGTAACACATTTCACACATGAGCGCCTTGCTCGGATGATGGTTTTCAATTACATGGACCCGAGAAGGGTCACCTCATCTCCAGAAGAGGGTGCTGTGTCTCTGGCCAAAAACAAGTACAGTACTACAATCCAAAAGAAAACAAACATCCACAAAAACACACACACACACACACACACACACATTTCCCACAGCTCTCTGCGGAGAGCGCAAGACAACTAAATTCACCCCGAGTATAATTGCTTTGGGAACTATGTGAGCCAAATACAGTCAGAAAGACCTTCAAGAAGTAAAGCCATTCCCCCACCGAGTGGGAGATTACCAATTCTATAATGTCCAAAAAGCAAACTGTTGTTCTGAAATTCATGTGAAAATCAGCTTTCAGCTTTAAACCACTTTAAATGTGCAACATGTTGTATGCGCATAACATAACCCGCATGAATTGTACTCGGTTTACCACCTGCTACATTCTAAACCCATTAGGCTGCATTGAGTGATATGACTCCAAGGTCTGAGATCCACAGTACAGAAGATGCTGATGTAACATGTACACTGTATGACTAAACTCAAATCCTGCTAAGTCTAGCCGCAGTTCAGTGACCCGCCGTGGCCCCTAACATCACAGGGAGACAATTAGACTCACAAACACCCTTAAAGCCTTTTGTGTGCAGTGACCTCTGAGATGAAACAGTGAAAATCTGACATGATGAAGCTGCACTCTGGCATAACAACTGACTGAAGGTTGAAGTTGCAACACAAAATATAACTTAACTTATTTCCCAGATGAATAAAACACGTGAAATTGCTTACAAAACTGCATTTATTATTCAGTCTCACAAGCGTTAAAGCACCCTTCATTAATCACCTATTCAACTGTTTTTCTTATATCTACATGTACATCACAATTCGTATTTCTCCCACAGCTTTCAACAATCCATGTAAAATATAGAATACATCAAAACGTTCAGGGCTGATCAGGCATTGTGTGCTATGATTTTTGGTAGTGATGTATAGTAAGATGAAGATGGATCTGGAAAAGGAAAACTGTATACTGTAAAATGTACTCATTCACCCTGGAATTTTACCAAAAACATTAAAGCTCACTTGCATTCCCTGTTCAATTCCAGTCGAGGAAACGACAAACGTTCACTACCCAGATCCATCATCAACAGGGGACATCGACATACTGCTTGTTATTCTCTAAAAACAGTGCTGATGTTAAGTTCACAGTAAATATATATTGAGAGCAGATGTAAACTGCAGCACACTGTTATACTCATGGTGGAGTTAATTTTTTTTATTTTTTATCTTTGCCTAAACACAAGACTCTTGAAGAAACTGATCAGTTCACACATCTTTTTTTTTTTTTTCTATGTCGTGTCACTCAGGTAATAATTAAACAACTCCACAAAAACCAGTTTCTTTGGATCCAATCAGGGACAGATCTTTACAAGAGATCCTTCCTGCCTACAGCCATCAGTATCTATAACATCTCTTAATGAAATGAGGATGATGAGTTACAACATTTAATTTCCCTTTGGGATTAATAAAGTATTTTTGAATTGAATTAATGTCAACATAACATTATAGTTTGAATGTCCAAATGTAGCATACTTTTTTTTTTTCCAGAAACATCAGCAGACCTTGGTCCACCGTGAGACCTGGCTGCAAAAGTCCACATACAAACATTCAATTGCAAAAAGCAAGTTCACGTTTTCTTTTAACTCAAATCTGAAGACACTCAGTGAGAAAAATCCACTTGCAGTCAATTCAAACAAGAGAGAGAAGAATAATTAGTAATTAAGTTTGAACAGGCCCAAATATTATTTTGAAATTAAGCATCACATTACAATTCAACTTTATAGAAGAAATCTGAAAAATAATGGAAGCTTGCTCATTAGCCGCACTGGCACCTCTTCTAGTTCTCAAACTGTAACCTCAAAAAGTACAGTACCTAAATTTCACTGCAATAGCATTTTTTTTTCTCTCTATCAGAATAAGCAATATGGTTGAATGTAAGAAACACAGCAGCTATACATTTTGACAAATTAGTGATCACAGTAAACGATTCTTGATTCTTAGAAAAACACATCTAGAAGATTTCCATACATTACATATAATCTAGAGGCGTGTGATTTCACAGAGGGCTCATTAAATTTTCTCGGCACTCCCCTCATAGCTAACAGAGTGATTCAGTGAGAGACTCTTTGCTGAGCTTTTTTAAAATCAGCTCACACCAGCTGGAACAAAAAAATGTGCTTCTTGTTTTGAGGTCACTGCAACCTGTGTCTTTCTTTGCTAAATAAAGCCCTGCTCAGTGCAAACCTGGAAGTCAATCACTAGTGATAGAACAACATTTGTAAAGCTGAAATGATTACACATGCATTGGACGGGAACAATTATTCTATTGCCTGATGAAGTGGAGACTTCTACACAGAAATTATTAGTTCCTGGTGAGATGAGCTGAATAATAAAAAAAACTTGCAAACGAAAAATGCCAGCCATTTAAACGCCCTGTTTAGCAATAATGATGGTTTCGAGCATAAAGAAGAGACTCTTTCAGGAATTTCACATGGCAGACAATGACAGTGCTGGTGTGCACTGCCAATCCCCAATGAGCCATAGTGAATTTAATGGCAGCAGAAATGTGCTGACTTTACTGTGTGTGAAGATGACTGAGTGTGATATGAGGCACCGGAGCCACCGAGGGCCTCCTCGACACCATTATCATTCCACTGGCTTCTCAGAAAAGCTAATGCCGTGCATCACAAAACGGCACTGAATGGTCAGATTGCTTCCTCACATGATCTTCCTTATCACTATGCTAAGCACTCCCTATCTTTACCCACACACATACACCCCCCCGCCCTCCCCCCACTCACATATACACTCCGTAATGCCTCTGAAGGATAATTTTATTAATGAATCAACGCGCATTCATTCTGTGCTAATGAATAAGGGTTTTCTGTGAATCTCCCCTTGGAGCTGCACATTATGAATCCTTTGACGAATCCACAAGATCTCACCATTCAGCGTTCACCCTCACTCATATAGCCCTGCCCTGTTTCAGCTGCACTTCAGTGTTTAGCTCTCTGCCTGAACTCGGATTGAATGTTATGTGATGTCAAAGCAATATTTTGATGTAGGAAACAAGCAGAGTGGAGTTCTTCAGGAGTAAATCTCAAACACCCAACCCACCAGAAAGAGCCCTCCCCCCACCTTTTCTCTTCTTAGAGTCTAACCTTCCTGTACAACATCCATCCTCTGGGCTCTTCAGTGTATTCTCTTTACTCATTGTAAAGTTACTCTTGCATATGTTTTCACCTCCTTCTCTTTGATGTCACAAACATTAATCCCAGAAGCCACATAATTAGGTGAATAATATCTACCAATGGGGAAACTGTGTGTCAGATAACCTCAGTTTACATACATTTGTTCAGGTAACATCCATAAACAACATCAGTGCAACACTTTTATGACGTAAGGACTACCAATGAGCAAGGCACAAGATGAAAACAAAGGAACGCTCCAAACAGATAGAAGACAAAGTCATAGAGAAGTAAAGATCAGGGATGGGGTTTAAAAAATACCCTAAACCCCAAACATCCCAAGGAGTACAATTAAATCCATTACTATACTAGAGTACTTAGATTACCACATACAGCAAATTATATGCCCGTTGAAAAACTATTTATATATATATATATATATATATATACCGGTTGTCCTCGACCTACGGCGGTCTCTACT
>JARVLU010001689.1:0-11428 GCA_031762415.1 Simpsonichthys santanae
ATATATACACACAGTACAGTATACTGTATATATATACGTAGTGCAGTGCAAAAAGCAATAAGATTAAACCAAATTTTAGTCCAGAGTTAGCGTTTTAGCCACAGAGGACTACATGAACTAAATATTTCATTCTTTATGAGTGCCCTCCCACCACTATGTCTCATTGGCATCCTGCTGAATAAAATTTCACCTCTTTGTTTATTTGTAGCTCAGGAACGACAAACTGCTCACTAATCTGTGGAACACCTAAGGTCATATAACAAAGGATTTTCTTTTTTTTTTTTACGTGTTTGACAATAAATATGGCAAATGTGGAGATGAGTCATGATTCTGGAGAGGACCCTTTCTTAATGAGCTTTTTCTTTGTGGCAGATTTGAACGTGCTTTTGCAGCAACAAGGCTTGGACTGAGAGTGAAGCTCCAAACGCAGATACACGTTTGTTTTGCACCGATAGACTGACTGTTAAATGTATCCAGAAAAGGCTGTAATTATAAAGTCTATTAAACTGAATGTTTTTAGTGCCTCAATTTGGGTTCACAAAACTAACACTTCTGCTTCATTTTCACAGATAAATGCTGAGTGTTGTTAATTCCCAGTTCAACCTGTCACTTTCTATTTAATCGGAGCACAGAGAAAGGCCAAAGGGTGACAAAATTAAACTTAAAGGTTCCCATCATGGGAACATTTAATTATCAAATGTAGATGACTGTGTTCCTTTCTAAGTTAATGCATTTTTATATTTAGAGAAGTCACATGAAAGATTTCACCTTGGAGCATCTAATATATTCAGATTTGTTTTTTGTACTTCATGAATGATGATAAAAGCTGTGGTTCTCAAAAAGAAAAGATTTAATTTGAACATGTTTCATCTTTTGACAAAGTCTTTAATTGCTTTCGAAATCCAAAGCTTATTGTGCTTTCAGTCGTTTCACATTTGTTCCGTTTGGTTTCACAGCATCATGCTGAACATTAATCCTCCTCACAGCTTTGAACATTTACAACAAAAGCTCAAGTTCAGGCTAAAACTGCATCTTGACGGTGATTCTCTGCAGATTACAGTGATCTCTGACAAATGTCTGCAGCTTTGTGCATCTAGAAATCATACGTTTAGGCTTTTCTTGTTTAAACCAAAGCTTCTCTCTACTATCATGTCCATAAATCTCTCAGGAGACTCCTTATGTAATCAGTTTAATGATCATAGTGACCTGCTGTCTTCTCCCTCTTCTTGCACTGTAGGCATCTCTGAACTGATGATGCTTTAAAACCTGAGCCTTCAGAAAATGATCATAATTACATTAATAGGATCTGCATTCTGAAAAGGTTCAAAGCCAGATGTTTAACTCTGCTGTGCCTGTCCAAAAATAACTTTTGTAAAGGTCTGTGCCTCTAAATAAGTCTTCTTTATTCCTTAATAATTTATAAATTAGTTGATGCTGTAAAAAAAAAAACTGACAGTTTATAAGTCAGACTGAACTGTTTACATATTTAATGTGCCATAAAATCATCCTTACCGTTCGACCGCCTCACTATATTTTCCAAAAAAGTGTTCTGGGGGGCCACAAGTCCCCTCCGCCCCCCCGCCATGCTGCCTCTTCACTCAGTCCTCTGCGGATGAAGGTCTACTCCTCACTCTTCTCTTCATGGTGTCTGCTGCTGTGAGAGGCAGGGTGGACGTGTCTGTCTGCTCATTATCCGCCTCCTCAGCACGGTGCGGTGCGGTGCGGTGGCGCCTCACGCACCTCATCATCCACGAGTGGAAAACAACACCAGGGCGCACCGCACAGACAGGAGGGGCACCCGGGCTCGTCACTGACAGGGCCCGGAGCGCCCCCTGCTGGACTCAACCGTGAACATGGTTTTCTGCGGCTAAAGGGCTCCAAAGGATGGAAATTTGATGTAACTGTGAATATTTACTGTAAAATTGTTTAAAAGCAATATCACATTAAGAGCTTTTTATGTGGCTGCTCCCTATCCAGGGGGTCTCTCCATCTCACTCTGTCCTCACTTCTGTCCTCACTCCAGCTGCATCCATACATCTCCTCTTTGTCTTTCTCCTGGCAGGTGCATTTCTAACATCCTTCTACCAGTATACCCACTGTCCCTCCTCTGGACATGTCCAGATCAGT
Organism: Simpsonichthys santanae; assembly: GCA_031762415.1. NCBI lineage: Eukaryota > Metazoa > Chordata > Actinopteri > Cyprinodontiformes > Rivulidae > Simpsonichthys > Simpsonichthys santanae. The sequence goes on from JARVLU010001689.1 coordinate 2,128, forward strand.
CTGGTCTCTCTAACTTCATCTCCCAGTTGTTCAACCTGTGCTGTACCTCCAATGATTTAATTATCTTGTCCATCCTTGTCACTCCTAAGGAGAACCTCAACATCTTCATTTCTGCCACTTCCAGTTCTTTTGTCATTTATTCAGCCGTTATTTATACAGTTAGTCTCATTGTTTCACAAGGACTCTTTTACAAGAGAGGCCTGTTTTAAAGAACGCAGATGAGGAACAAACAACAGGCAGTCATATTAAAAGGCATATACTGTACAATGACAAGTAAATGGAAGAAATGAAACAAAAATTAAACAAAACCAGCTGCATAGCAGTGTAAAATACTATAGTATACAGTACTATACTATAATAAAACTAACCAAGTAACGAAAAAAACTTCCTCCTGTGTCCATATACTGTATCTGTACTCACCACTGTCTTGTAAACTTTTCCTTTTACCATTGCTGACACCCTTTTGTCACAAATCACTCCTGAAACTTTTCTCCATCCTGTCTGGACTCTCTTTTTCACTTCTTTCTCACACTCCCTAGTTTTCCTGGACAGTGGATCCCAAGTACTGTACTTGAAATCCTGCACCTTTGTGACCTCTGATCCTTGTAGCCTCATTCTTCCACCTCCCACTCATTCACACACATGTACTCTGTCTTATTTAGTCATTATTGTTTGAGCGTAAAATACAAGTGTGAATTATTTAAAGATTGTTGAGGCTGTTCAGGAGGGCAGCTTTTGTTGTGGAAGTCTTCCAACAGGAGTCTCGTTGCTCCTCAGCTCCTGTAATATGCTGAAGTCCATGGTCAGGACACTAAAGTCCCACTGCTATACTGTATATGCATGTGTGTATCTGGGAAGCACTGAACGTGTGTGGGTGAATAATAAACATTGTAAAGCACTTTGTACAACCTGGACACTTTAAAAAAGGCACTACTGTATATACAGGTGACTCACCTGTCCAGGTTTAATCCGTTTTAATTGGCAGCATTAGTTTCTCAGCCAGCTATAGATGGAGTTATGTTTCTGAAAGGTTGAAGGTCAGACACTGGGAACCACTGGTTTAAAATAAGATGAAGGTAACACGCACACGCACACACAAAAAGACCAGAGAAAACCATCAAAACATTTGGAAAAAAAAAAAATCTAAAAAAAAAAAAAAAACATTCAGTGGTAGTATTTTATAACATTTATATATTTTATACTTGTGATATACAGTATAATATTGAGTTAATTGAAACAATGACTGCACCAACCGTTTAAGATGTTAAATAGCTGAGGGGAAGAATTACTTGAGTGGGTTTTAATGTTTCATGGATTAACTTCTCATGTGAATCCTTAAGTGCATTTCTCTCTGTTCCAAGCAGGTCATTTGTCCCTTTTAAAAGACATTTACCAAACCAGCTCATTAATCCTGTTCAAGTTAACCAAAATCCCAAGCCCAAGCTAAAACAGAGGTTTAAAGCATGCCCTTTGACTAAAATGTCTACATTAGAATCCATTAAAAAAAAAAAAAAAGTACAAATAAATGTCATAAATCCTGAAACCTGGGAGTACAGAGGACTGCAGGCAGTCTGCTGCTGGTCTAAATCAGGCTGGATGGCTACTATGGAAACCAGCAGGGCTGTTTTGTGTAGAAGCTCTGAATGTTAAATGCTAAACTAATTAAAACGATGAAACAGTTGAATTGCGTGGTTTTATTATGATGTAAAAAGTAATGCACATACTAATTTTAGCAGAGCAATAAAAACCACATCACACTTGTTTTCGTTTATCTTTTACTACACACACGTCCAGATTAGAGGTCTTTGTATCTGCTAAGCAAACAATTTTATTTAGTGAGATTACAGCAGATATCTATATAAGGGAAGCTGGCAGTGTTTGACAAAGTAGAATTTCCTTAAATGGTTATGAGAATGGCCACTACAGTGCTGTTTCCTTTCAAATACAGCAATAACCTTTATCAGACAAGCCAATAACTCAGTATCCATCATAAAGTGTTGATAATACACATCTTGTCACACACCAGAAGAGTAGGAAGGCTGATTACCTCAAGATGAAAGTCTGCTTTGCTAATAATGTTTTAAATAAAGACTAAAACAGTAAAGCATATTAAGCAGTTTTGTTGTTGTTGTTTTTTTTACCTAAAGACAAAACAAATCCTGTAGAACGAATTCAGATTTAATTACATAGAACCATAATGGAGCAATGTTTTATATAGACGTGATTTTAAACAGTCTTCAGGTTATGTGTCCTGCTTAACAACCAAACACTTTCATTAAAAGGATCATTTTTGCTTCTTTGCTTTTAATTGGTCCATGTTTTGAAGAGTCTTAGGTGACTCAGGTGATCCGTCATGTATTTGTGCTTGGGGAAATTTGAAAACTTCTCCTCCTTGATCTTAAGCCAGGTTTGGGCTCTGCGCTCCGCTGCGTGGCCGCGTTCTTGCTCTCGAGTCATGTACGACCGGCTGATCCAGTATTCATTCTCAGCCTCACGCTCCAGATGCTTCAGCATATTTTGCTCCATGTGCCGTGAGACGGGCCGTGAACGCCGATGCTTTCCGATCCACTGCTTTCCAGGAAAACCTTTACGCAGGAGAGCGAGCGTGAGGAACATGGTGGCAAATCAAACCTGGAACTGAAAAAAAAAAAAAAAAAGATAAAATTAAACTTGAGACTGATGAAAAGAATAGCCTTTTGACAGAAAGATAACTGAGTGTCACAAAAACAAAAGGTAGAAACTATAAGCTTATGAATAAGTTAACATTAAAATGTGATTTTTAAACAAAAGTCCTGGTAATGAGCCTTTCAGCTCAAAATGATTAACATGCTGCCAAATATAATACGATGAGCACAACATACTGAAATGCTTAATGGGCTATAAAACTGCAATAATAAACACTCATTTGTAACCAAAGTTCACTACAATTAATGGCCAGACTTGCAGTTTGGCAAAAATTAAAGTTGCTAAATTATTAGAGGAACAATTACTAACATAAACAAAAAGACTTAATGAGCAATTGAAACATCTTTATTTTACAGACCTTCTATGAATGCCTGTGTCTAATATCATTAATCTAGCTGCAATTTTGTTATCATGCATTTTTATGAATAAGAAAATAAGAACATTAACTAAATGAGTATGATACCCAGCTATCAATACATTAACTACTCTTAAAATTTAATTGGTTAGAAGACAACAGTCTAACAGTAAATATATTGTTTTTATTTTCAACTGTATTAAACATTAAAGAAAAACTTTAGGATTGGATTGAGAACCCGGTAAGGAATTGGCATTAAAGCTCCCAAAAGTCTAGAGAAAGCACAACACAAAAACAAGTCCATAAAGGTGTTACAATTCAACTCCAAAGATGGTAAACGTCTGCTGTTCAAGTACCAATGACACATAAGAGCATACATGGCATTTCCTGAGTGCTGCTACAATGCATAATACCGTAATAGGCAATAGGTTTTAACTTTATGGCTAACTGGCGTAATTCTCACAAACAAGTGTAACTGAATATATTTGCTTTATTATAAAGTTTTATTTTTGCTATGAAATTAAAATATGGGCTCTATAATCATACATTGGTATTTCAAACATAAGTGTTTTAATCTGATCTGCTCATTCATGAGCCAAGTGTAAATCCCACATTATTAGTTAGTAAAGTTAACATTAAGACCACTGGTACAATAAATGACACCACTCAGTCTGTTAAATCCCAATATTCAGCACAAAAACAAAATAATTTCATTTGTCTTGTTATAACCACTCTTAACTATTTCTGCCTATCAATACTCCCACTAACACATATGTTGACTTCAGCCAGGGTCTGAAAAAAATAAAATAAAAATAACACAAATTTCATGCCTACTGGTTATTTTTATTAAATAAATTAAATATATATATCAGAGTACATGTTAAATAGGATCAGTGACGTGGTTATGAAGTGAATTTTAGTAACAATTAATTGATTAGGGTGAACTTTGGCACTTAGGTGTGACGATTTACAGCAGTGTGGTAAAATAATCTTTATCTCTGCAGGGTTATTGCGGGAAAAGTGCAACAGATACGAAATAAACTGTGAGCTCATATACAGTATTTAGCTTCAAAGACACGCACACAAAAACGTCACAAAAGTTGTTTATTTTACAGTTATTACTGGGGCTATTTAGCATCGTGCTAAGGCTGCAGCAGCTCAGCCTCGAGTTACAAACGAAGGGCAGATGAAAAACAATAATTTTGACTTGCAGCTACAATAAAACCGTAAGACACACTGTCGACATTTAACTTACCTTTTAAATTCGGTAAATATAGTTCAAAGTTCCACGTAAAGATGAAAGCAAGAGCAGAATTAAATCAGAAACATCAAACTGTGAAAATGTGGCAGCTACCTAGCTAGCGTCGAGGTCATTTGCAATATTTCCGGGTTAACTACAGTGCGCGAGAAGGCTCAAATATCTTCCGAGTCGCCTTTCCCACCGAAGCCACAATCCAATTTTAAAATTATATTTTTTTATTTGAAATAACTGAGTACAGTTTTGTGTTTAATCTTATAAGGTCTAATTTAAAAACGCGGATGACTGGGTTGTTTTAAACATATGTTATTTTTATTCTGACTTTCTTTCACTTTCAAGCACACTATCTTAACTGAGGTCGACATGAGAATAACAACACGCCGATAAACTGCATAATAAGTTATTATGAAAATTTTAACGCCAAAAACGAATAAATGTAACAAACAAACAAACGAACAAAAAATAAAATCTCCGCCTTCAGATCCAGGACTCCTCCCTCTGACTGGAGGCTTTAAAACAACTTCTCAAATCAGTTGAACCAGTTCAAACCAGTTCTCAAACCAGTTCCATCTTTCGAGGAATAAATTCCGTCGGCTTGAAGCTCGAGGGTTATCAAGATGTTTTCAGCGGCTACATGGACTTTGTTGGCTCTCTTTTTCACCTTGTTGTTGCTGTGAGTGCTCTGCCCCGTTTCCTCTTTCTGTCAAAGCCAGTTTTTCCGTATGTGCTCTTTTGTCCCTCATGACGTCATCTCTGGTTTTGTTTTGAACACAGCTATGGGATCTGGCCTTATAGGTTTTTTAAAAAGCTTGGCATATCCGGACCCAGACCTCTTCCTTTTATTGGAACAATGATGGGCATAAAAAAGGTAATCAAAACACTGTTTGATTTATATTAGAAATAAAGCTGAAATCATATTTAAATGATTTTATATCTTTTTTTATTTTATTTTAGTTATAAGTTACCTACTGTATCTTATCTTAAATACACTGTTCTGTCACTTCATAGGGAATATTTTCCTTTGACCGTGAGTGTCAGAACAAGTTTGGGGATGTCTGGGGGTGAGTTTCTGTTTTGGACTTCTTCCTTCTTTAGGCCTTTTTTCTCACAGGAGGCCATGGATCTGTTGCAGTACGATGTGTTAAAAAATATGTTGAAGATGTTGGGTCAGCAATATACAGCTGTGATTTTTCTACCCATTTAAAAATGTATTTTAAAATACTGTACATGTGAGCTCAGATTTTAACTTTTGCTTATTCTTCAGCTTGTTTGAGGGACGAAACCCAATGTTGATGGTTGCAGACCCAGAGCTCCTTAAAATCATCTTGGTGAAGGAGTGCTACAACGTGTTTACAAACCGCAGGGTGAGACATTTGTAATAAACACCCTTCAGCAATTCTCAAGTTTAGATACATATTTCAAGCAGGCAGGATGGATTTAAAGTTTCTCCAGCAAGTTCGTCAGGCGTGATGAAGGAATACAACAGAAAACTGTGACTGATGCACAATCTCGAGAAAACACAGGTTTCGCAGTCAAAACAAAACCGGAAACTGTTGGACACATAAATACTGTACTGTATGTCTTTAGGCTGGGAGATTTCAATGTAAACTGACCCTGGTGAATGTTCCTGCTACTTGTGAATATGAAAGCAAAGTTATTCTTACTGGCTTTTGTTGTATTATATGATTAGATCTTTGTTCTCTGCAGCTTCATTCATACCCAGCTTTGATATACAGTAGTTTCACTGTTTCTGCTTGGCAAAAAAAGGAATTCATCTTGCTAGCCCGATATTGTTCTCTGTAGTGAATTATCATGTTTTAGGTCTAGTTTTTATACATGTGTTGATTTGATGTGTAAGTTATTTGTGCTATTTTACATCTAAAAGCTAAAGTGGGTTGCAAAAGTTTCCTCCTGGTAATCCTTTTGTTTTGTTGCCGCACAAATTATAATTAATTTGAAAATTTAATTTGGTTTAAAGCAATACATTAAAATAATGGGTTAAAAAAAGTCTTTTTTTAAATATCAAACTAAAAACTGGTGCGTGCAAATGCATTTTGCACTTTTGTTTTGAAGCCCCAACCAATAACCTCAGAAGCCACATAAATTGCTAAATATGGTCCATTTGTAAGACGTCAATCCATCCATTATCTTTTACTCGCTTTACCCGTATACAGTATATGCATGCACTCGCAGAGCATGGTGCATATACACACGCACTCACACCTAGGGACAATTTAGAGTTATGGATTAGCCTAATCAGGGCTTAAATTCAATTAGTTTTGGTTTTTATTTATAGCGCCACATCACAACAGAACAGGGCACTGAACAGAAACATTAATTTATATAAAAGTAAGTTACTAACATTATTTATCTGAGGAGCAGACGGCTTTGAGTTCACCACAGACTCTCATCTTGAGCAAGCATGACGGCAACAGTGGAAAGGGACCCCCCACCACCCCCATGAGTTAGAAACCTTTAGCAGAACCAGGCTCAGGACAAGCATCATCTGCGTCGACCGGCTGGGTTTGAGAGGAACAGAAAGGAGGAACAGATACACAATGGCAGGTCAAGAATCACGTTGAGATAGAAATAGCATCAAATGAAAACTATTATTTGTAACAATTTATTTTAAGAAATGAGGTAAATTTGTCCTCCAGTAGTCTAAGCCCAGCATAATAATAATAATAATAATAATCCCACACAATGTCATCAATTTATGTTGCCATACAAGGACGAAATTACTCTCTGCATTTAACCCATCCACCACCGGGTGGTGCAGTGGGCAGCTATTGAAAGCGCCCAGGGGGCAATTTGGGGATAAAGGTGTGCTGCCCAAAGACACCACAAGGTATGTAGTGACCGGGGATTGAACCTGGGTCCTGTAGTGACCGGGGATTGAACCTGGGTCCTTCGGGTCCCAAGCCGTCTGTCTTGCCTCTACACCATCTTGGCCAATAAGCCAACCCTAACTGTAGGATTTATCAAAAAGGAAAGTCTTAAGCCCAGTATTCAAACTGGACTATGTGTCAGTCTTATGGACAGAAACTGGAAGTTGGTTCCACAAGAGAGGAGCCTGATAACTGAAATATCATCCTTCCATTCTGCTTTTGGAAACTCTAGGAACCACAAGTAAACCTGCAGTCTGAGAATGAAGTGCTCTGTTAGGAAAATATGGAACAATAAGATCTCCAATACTGTATAAGATGGAGCTAGGTTGTTGAGGGCTTTGTAGGTTAGAAGTAAGTACAGTATTCTGAATTTTACAGGGAGCCAATGGAGAAAAATTAATCTGAGCTGGATCATGCAGGAACAGGTTCCAGGAACTCTTATTTTGACAGGGTGTGTTCCAGTAACTGTTTGCTTGTATCCAGTAACTCTCAGGCTTAGTGATAATAAAGTTAAGAATTTGACTTCCTTGAACAAATAAAACCTATATTGGACATGTAAACTGAAAATAATGACATAAACACTATGGTAATTTAAAGCATCACAGCCACTTCCGAATATCAGAGCTGCCCCTTCAAGTAAGCATTTCCACTTCTACCCTTAAAAAAATCTCTGCCCCTAAAAGAACACTCATGAGCAATTTAATTAAAAATATAATTAAACGGCACAACTAGATTGCAAATCAGTTTTACAGTTTAAGTGGGTCAATAATCCATTTTTTATTATTTACTAAAAAAAATATGAGAGAAACGCTTGATGGGTAATCACGGACATCACATTTCAAAACAACAGCGCAGATTTGTCAAAATAACAGCGATCAAAATGTCAAAAAGACAGTCCAATTTACTTTCATTAAAAAAAAAAAAAGTCTTGTCATTGTACAACTAAACAACTGGGAATTGAAGCACATGACGGCAGTGGCAGTGGCGATAGTACCCGACGTGTGGAGGTGGGTGTATGTGTGTAAGGTGGGTGTTAAGATGTTTGAGAGAAGCTGGGTGCTCTATTCACACAAGGTTATGAACACAAGTGTTTACTTATGTAGGTAAATGTAGATGTTAACAATCCATTACAATACACCAGAATGCAGGCAAGCACCTGCCCCATTCGCGTTCCGGCAACGTTTGGTTTACAAATCAAGCACTGAGTCTAACATGTATGTTTTATTTTATTTTTTTTTTGTATGCCTTTTGGAAACCAGAGTCCCCAGAGAAAACCTACACATGCACTGAGAGAACGTGCAAACTCCACCCATGATGGTCCTCGACTGGGATCTGATACGGCAACCTTCTCACTGAGCTTCATACCACCCCCCCCCCCCCCCACACACACACACACACACACAATGGTTCCTTTTTGTGCATGTGTGGCAAGCACATTTTTACACCCCACTACTTTTTTAGGAGAACCTCTGACTCACATTTAATTAAATTCCTAATTTTCCTGCATAATGACATCGTTTTGATTGTGCAGAGAGGTGCAGGACACATTTGAATATTTAAGTGAGGGCGTGTCAGGGGAGATGTCTTCGTGTGCACGTTTATCCAGATGCATGAAGGAAAGGTGCGCAGAATCCTTGCGCACGATTGGATACATTTGAAGTTTGTGCATATGCACATTTCACATTTGTCCCTACGCCAACATTCAGTATGAAAGCTGCACATTCTTTCAACCATGAGGTCCCTGGACTGTTTCTTTAAACACACAGAAGAAGGTTCTGTGGTCAGATGAGTCAACCCTGAACATTTAGGCCATCAAGAACAGCATCATGTCTGAGGCAAACTTTACTCCCTCTTATCATGCTGAGAACACCATCCCTACAGCAAAGCATGGTGGTGGCAGCATCGTGCTGTGGGAATGTAGGTTTATTTTATTTATTTTTTTTTTAATTTTATTTTTTAATGAACAGCAACTGGTAAACTGGTCAGAGTTGAAGAAAAGTTGAATGAAGCAAATTATGGAAAGAATTAAGAGAGAAACACTTTGGAGTCTGTCAAGGGTCTGAGACTGGGATGGAGGTTCCAGCAGACCAATGCCGCCCCCCCCCCCCCCACCCC
>JARVLU010001833.1:0-11590 GCA_031762415.1 Simpsonichthys santanae
TGATGTTTGCAGGTTTTATGCATCACTTCTGAAAAATAATGTGTTTTGTATATTTGATACAAGGTCTACACACAAGCTTGGGCGAACAAAAAAAAATCAATTTACTTCATTGCAACATAACTTCAATAATACCAACCAAATTATATAAGCATGAGTGACATGAGTTAGATTGTAGAACAACCTTTAGCAGCAATAATTTGAAGTAATCAGTTTTGGTTTGACCTTTTTATTGCTTGCTGCCAAAGGCAAAAGGGCAGAGATGTTTTCTCTCTTGTCTGTGTGTCTTTGAGTATTTGTCTGTAGCATTAGCAAAATATCTCATGAAACAACAGATAGATTTGAATAAAACTCTAAATGTAACCACTGGATTAACTTCTACAACTAGTGAACTTTTAGAGTCAACCCCCTTAAAGATGGATACCTCAGCTAATTGACTTCATCAAAGACAAAAATGGATATAACTCAGCAAACCTGGTGATAGTAGTAGAGTAATTTCTGACACATACTGTGCACACTTACTGATTACTTGAATCACTTATGGCATAAATGCTGGGTGTACATTTACAGGTGATTAATTTTAGGAGTCAACTTAGTTCAAGATGGCTACCCCAGCCAAATTACCTTAGGAAACACAAAAATGAGTATAACTGTCCATTTTAAAGTTAATAAAGTTTGATGTGGTGGTTGCTGGTAGTCATATTTGAGTTCAATGAATTTCAGTTCAGCTAGAGGTGATCTGGTGGATGATCATCCTCAGACTGCAAACCACACAGAGATTAAAAGAATTAAGACAGAACCTGTCTTAATTCTGTTAAGATTATAATTTTAAATTTAAAAAATTACTTAGATCACAATAATACAATATAACAATACCTCTTCTTGCACAGTCATCATGAGATAGCTGAATGTCCTCTCTTGCTCATCATCGATGTGGCAGGGCTTTAAATCTGGGGTCGGTCTTGATGACAATCAGTTTTAACTTTTTCATAAAGTGCTGCTACAACTTCTTGGCTGAAATGTTGACGAGATGGATGTCGTAGGCAGCAGGGCTCAAGAACCTTAATAACATACTTAAAGCCGGCGCATCAACAACCAAATACGACGTAGATCCAGAGCTTAAAAAACTCCTACATCTTGTGTTTTTGCTTTGGACCAGTCTGAATTACCTGATAAAGGTTGTTTAAATGCTGCTGTTATTGGTCTTTGCACCATGCTGCTAGAAGAGACGTTCACATTCACATGACGTTGTTTCAAGTGTGTTAACAAGTTAGACGTGTTGCCTACGGCAGATCTAATCTCCATGAAACGTCAACACACAGCTTTGGATTTGTTCACTTGTCTTTTAACAAGAAAGCCATAATGTTCCCAAACAGGAGACCACAATGAAATGCTAGGCTACTAATGTTACGTGTGCTGCAAGATAATAGCGCTGTGCTGAAGCATGCTTAGGAGCTTTAGTTCTATGTGTTATGAGCCGAACAAAGGCAGGAAACAATAAACACTGAGAATAAATGTGATTTACAATAATAATATTTATTTTAACATAAACAAGGAATATTAATTAATTAGGAAGTGACCCAGGATATTTAAAGCTGTTAGCTGCCCTCACATGTACTAAAGAGAGAGAGAAAAAAGAATACAATTTAAAAAAGGGCAGACCAACAAAAGAAAAAAACTCTAAGAAGGACAGCAGGTGACAGTGATCAACTGTAGAAACACAAGACACAAATGTACTAAATACAGGTAGTCCTCGACCTACGAATGGGTTCTGGACCTAAGGACCGTTCATAGCTCGATTCTGCCGTAGGTCGGAACCGAACGCACATGGCGCCGCAAGTCCGCATTTTCCGCCGTAAATCGAAACCGAAACTAAACAGCGATCAGTAACGTCTTTTTAAACACGTTTTTTTCAATGTAAAAACAACAGCTGCGCACTTAGAACGCCGTTTTAATGTGTTTCCAAGCTGTTAGCTAACAAAATACCCTAAAAAAAAAAAAAACCCGAAAAAACATAAATGCTGCATAAAAAAGGCAACGTAGGGTGCGATGACGTCACTGGGGGCGGCGCTGTAAGTACGGAACGCCGTAAGTAGAGACCGCCGTAGATCGAGGACAACTTGTACAAAACTTTAATCAAGTCAGTCTCTTAAAACAATTTAAAAATCACTGCGCACCTGCGGCGTCTAATAAACAAACACCCAATCACGGCAAATCCAGAACAGCACAGACAAGTGTGGCCCTACCAGACAAAAAGAATAAACAGAACCACATAATACAATTTAAAAACCCAGAAACCTGCAAGCCCCCCACACCCAGGCAGTCCTGCTTCAATTTCCCTTTTAAAACTGTGGTCCTGTTGTAAAAATATCACACGTCAAAATAAAAATCAACTGTTTAAAAACAATTAATACTTTTAAAAACAAACCTCCAAACCTACCACAAGCGCATGCACCACAGCATGTGTGAACCCAGCACACACCTGGCCACTCTCAGGAAATTGGACCCTCCCATCAACACTGCCAACCTCCCTTTTATAGAGGCTTAGATCACAGGGAAATTGTGACACTGTGTGGTGCCACCTGTTACATATGGCGCATAATCTCTTGTTAATAAAATTTAATGAGTGAAAAAATAACTGTACAGTACGCATGTGGACCGAATCGAACATGACATACAGAAACGGTTCAATACACCCACATGTACCGTTACACCACTAACATTAGACAACACAGAAATGACTGACTCAGTAAATTTTACAAACATCCAGCTAAAACTGTTGTGATATGAACTGTGAGTAAAGCACCACATTTTCTGATGCCTCTTTTGAGGTTTTGCATTGTTTGAAAATACAGGTAGTCCCCGGTTTACGGCCGAGATTCGTTCTAACGGCTCGGCCGTATACCGATTTAGCCGTATACTGGATATGCCCGGATACGCGGCCGTATACGCGGATTTTCGGCCGTAAAACGAAACCGAAACTAAACGGCGATCGGTAACGTCTTTTTAAACACGTTTTTTCAATGTAAAACAACTTCGAACGGCCATATTAATGTTTTTGAATGTGTTTTAATGTGTTTCCAAGCAGTTAGCTAACAAAATACCCTGAAAAAAAAAAACGAAAAAACCATAAAATGCTGCAATCCGTGAGGGGTGATGACGTCACTGGGGCGCGACGGTTGTATACGCGAAACGCCGTAAACCAAGTCCGCCGTAAACCGAGGACTACCTGTAGATGCTTTTAAAATGCAGACTGGTGTTCTGTATGAAGAAGCTCTGTGATTTATTCAGCAAGATGTAAGAAGCTCAGACTTCTTTATACTTTATTACAATAACTTACAGGAGTGCTGCTCCAGGAAAGGTCTGTGCTGTTATCTCCTTTAGGGGCAAGTGCACAATCTGTCTCTGTGATACTACCATTGTCTTCAGCTCCACCTGAAACAGCCTCCTGTGGATTCACAGAGACACACAAGCTTTGTAACAAGTACTGGCTAAAAATTAATGTATGACTTTTACATTGTATTATCATGTTTTGTTATTATGAAATGTAAGTGATATGTAGACAACCAGTACAATGACACACATTATGGCACAAAAGAGTGTAATGAAATAAGCTGCCATGCAGACACAAAAGAGAGGCTTCATCCTCTGATGAGAACAGGGTTCATGTTTGTCTGGAATGACCTCCAAATGTGCTACATAAAATTAAACAAATACTGCTTTGGATGTTTCTGATGACCTCTGTCTGTGAATTTCCTGCACTGGGGGCTAAATTTGCAAGTTGGTACCTGTGTTGTCCCTGTGGCCTTGAAGAGCTGACCCTGCAGCTGAGGAATGTGTTTTGTTGCTTCCTGAATGTCTTTCAGTAGTTTGGGGGAGGGGTTCCTGTTGTATTTCTCTTTCATTGCCTAAAAGGTGAGATGAGTAATCAAAAGGAGAACAGGAACAGTAGGCCAACACATATGTAGACTCTGGGGTAATCTATATATTTTAGGTAAATACTTCAAAATGAAACAAACTGCATAACAAGTGTACACAAAACAGCTGTTTCCTAACCATAAAATGTGGTCCATTAAGTTTTTTGAATAAGGACATTGCAACATTGTCTAGAGCAGGGGTCTGCAACCTTTATCAAAAGGGCCATTTTACGCCTTTGTTCACTAAATTACAAGTGTACAGAGCCGCAACAACCTGCTACAACTGTGATTATCAAGTGGTGGCCCGTGAACTGCTTTGGATTTGTTGGAGGGGGGGTTTTGTGGCCATTTTTAACACTTATTATGTTTTACAATTTAAAACGAACGAAAAGACCATATTCTTGTAAAGAAAGAAAAAAAATGTTTTTTTTTAACCATTTTTTTTATTTTATTTAAACAAACTATGAACTATGCAGACCTAAATGATTTTATTTTTTAATTGTTGAAAAAATAAGTACAGAAAAAAGCATAAAGTTAAAGTGAGTATTTCACTCCTTGTATTAGTTCTAGTAATGGCATATTTGCAAAAGAAGTGACCAAAAAGCTGAAAAATTAAACGAATCAAACTAGCTTTATTATTGTTCGTATAACAACCATTAAAATTCAGTTTTATGTTAGTTTTGGTCAAAGCTTGAAAGAGCCGCTGCAGAAGGACCAGAGCCGCATGTGGCTCCAGAGCCGCAGATTGCTGACCCCTGGTCTAGAGGATTTATACGCATAACTGTGTTAAAATTAGAGCAAAGCTTGTCATCCCTGATTAAAAAAATAATAATAATTCCAATTTCAAAAACAGTTTTGAAACAAAAAGAAAAAAGGAAAGCAATCATTGTTATGCTAACCTGCAGCTCCTGCTGTTCTTTTGAAAATTTCTTTTGCAAAACATCAGCCCTCTGGTTGCAGGCACTGCTGTTCACATCCTGAGGGGAAAAATCAAATGTGATTTCCTCTAAGCAGCTAAACAAAATACAAGCTGAAAATACAGACATTTATACGACACATAAATCTACCCCTTAAACAGATTTAATTACTTCAACAATGTAATTCAGAAGAGAAGACGTCACTTTGAAGTCTACAGATTTTAAAAGAGACAGAGAAAAAGACAACATACCGGTAATAAACTTTTTTTTTTTTAGCTGAGAACACTGAGGCAACAGGATGAACTACGGGGACCAATTAACTGACAGAAAAGGCAAATGAATAAACAAACAAGTATCACATATGAGCAGTACCCAGGGTTGTAGTGAGGAGAGGCAGTTCAGAGGACTGTATGGGCGTTCAAATGCTGGAGAGTTTGGAGAGGATAGGCTGATACCCAACATCTCATGTTCTGCTTCAGGCAACGGAATCTGGGCGAGTCCTGGAGGGCGCCCCAAAACCGTGAGGGCCACATAAGAGCCCGCTAAAATAAAAACATAAAGGGAATTTCCTGAATTGTCCATTTTTTTTTAACTTCAAAATGTGGTTTGAGGTACAACAAAATAAACAAAGGAACTAACATTTGATAAGTTCCACCACTTCAGTGTGATTAGAATGTGTAACAAGGGTCCCGTTAACCTGGAAGAAAAATACAAAATATTGATTAGAAATAAAATCAACCAATTCACATGCCAAAAACTCAATATTCAAGGGTCATTGTTAAATGGTGAAGAAAGAACAATTTACTAAACGTCCAGAAGGTGGCAGCCTACAGCTTCTTCATGGATGCAGAAAGGACAGAGACATTGCGCAGTTAAAGAAACAGAAGCAAACAAATACAACACCTTAATGATCCTGTCTCCTGTCTGAACACCTGCCCGCATCGCAGCCCCATCTGGCAAACACAAAGACAAAATAAAGAAAAAGAAACTGATTTAACTCAATAGACTGAAAAATAAGGGGAGGATGGAAACCAGATGAAACTGAAAGACATTTTGGGGAAGAGGTGTGAAAGAGTTAAAAGACGTGTTGCTTTAGGGTGAACCTGCTAATATTTCTATACAGTGCAAACACAATATTGCTCTGACACACCACATGTGGCAAAGTGACTATTATGAAAGACCATAACAGTGGTTACATTACAAGAAGGACCTGTTTCACAGCTCCACCCCAAACAAAGGGATTTAGGCGTGTAGACGGGTTATTATGAGAGCCACGTCTGGCTCTGCAGTCAGCAGGAGCTGTAGCAGTTTGTAAACCAAAACAAAACACAGAGGCTTCTGGCAGCAACGACCAACAGCAGCAACTGCACCGACAAGCTTGTGGACAGATGTGCCACAGCAAGCAGCCACTGCCCTTATTTTCATCTAATGTAATGTGCAACACAATCAGTGCTGGAAGATTAACAACATGCCAGCTTCTAGCAGATCAGTGCTCTCTGAGTTACCTAATCACATTAAAGAGTGTAATATTTCCACAAACATTGCCTCCTAGCTGTAGCAAGTCCAAACTGTAGCTATGAGTTAATGACAAGGAGAGACATGTTCTTAATCTAGCATTAGGATGAAAATGATTCCAAAACATGGGCCTATCTGAACTGTACAAACATCCCTGTTACCTCATGAGAACCCAAGTTCAAACAGCCCTTGTTAAGTCATGTGAGCTAGAACGCTAAAAAGTATGCTATGATTATTAGCTGAAATTAAAATAGAGAGCAGTGTTTGGGGTTCCCAGCGTTTCATGAAAATACAAATCCCTGAGTTTTTACTGAGTTTTCAGAGTAAATCCTAAAAATTCCAGGAGATATTTCAGTCAAACGAGACACTGAGAACTTACGATGGTGGGCAGCGTCACACTCAAGAGATGATAGCAAGCATACTGTAGCCTACATTATGTGCATTCATCAGTCATTCATAATAATTATATTGTTTAACCAGATACTAAAAAGCCACTGTACCCATTTAGTAGGATACATGTACTATGTACATTGTAGAAGCAGAACATGGACTCAGTGATACTAGCATTAATACATGTACAAATCAATCTCAGAAAGATTATCTTTTAATCAGCAGGTCAGCATTATTGAGTTTTCTCATGTTATTTTTCTTTCAAACTCACAGAGTTTACCATGTAGGGAAAAGCTAAAAGCTATTTTCCAGGTTTTCCCTTATTTCCTGAGTCACTGGCATTATGGTAGTTGCTGTTGTTTTCTGTTTTGTGTTGGCTCTTATGCATCAAATAAACAAACCACATCCTGCATTCCCATTAAATCGTGAATAAATCCCATTTATATATCTCTGAATGTAAGCATATTACTCTGACAGAGAACATTTCAGTTGCTCCACAAGCTACAGGAAGTACTCTCTACATAAACACTGGATTGATAATGAGGATATTATGCAGCTGTTGAGACACATTTGAATGCCAGATCCTTAAAAGTAAAACTAGACTTGCGCTGATCATTTCTACGTTTGAAACATATTTTATATGGAAAGTGAAAAAAGTTAATGTATGAATGATTAAATTACTTTTTGATTTGAACCAGCAACAAAAGCCATAAAGGACAGTTAAACGCTGCACAGAATTAATGACGACGCAACAAAAGTCCTTGAGCAGTTCCTTCCTCTTCATTTTCTCTCCACCGCTGTACAGACCATGTGGTGCATTTTCTGCAGCTGATAACAGGACTGCATCATCCTCTACTGACAGTTTGGAAATAAAAAGGGCCACAGAAGCATCCTATATCGCTAATGTACAATAGAAGCTGCATCTTCATTGAAACTACTAATAAGGAAATGCAGCATCCTGTCAAAACTAAATTATCAAGTATGAATGAGAGCAAGAGCTGCAAAGATTCTTCCAATTACTAGTCATAACTTTTTGGCCCCCACTCCAAAAAGAAATACAATGAAAAACAAAGCCAATGCAGCAGACATGACTGTTATATGTGGTTGTTTCTCATTTTACATTCAAAACTTGAGTTTACCTTCTTTGACCAGCTGCACAAACACAGGGTTGTCACCACTCACTGTGAGCCCAAAGCCATTTTCATCTTTCTGGATGATTACGCATCGCTGGACCAGACCTGCACGTGGGACAAACAGGACAGAGACAAAATACAGTATGATCACAAAGGCCAGAGACCCACTACAAAAAGAAGAAATAGGTAACAAACATACAGAGAAATTAAACTAAGGATCATTCTTGTTCTCATTGGTGAACACAGCCAAAATATAACAATTTTGGAATATGTACAGGCTGGGGGATTTTACAGAGTAAATATTTTTAGGTGACAAAACATTTTGTTTTTAGAAAGATGAAGTCTGCTGAGTTTCACATCCCTATATAAATGAATAAAGAAATGCAGCTTTTTTGTTTTTGTTCCTCCTACCCTATTAGGTAAAATGAGACTCGTCTAAAAAGGGAGACTTCTGCAGTCAGTGTGAACCAACCCCCCATCAAGCTGTCAGCATAAATAGGAAGATTGCTTTTAAACTCTTGAACCAATCGTTTAACTTCAACAACTAACCTCCGTAACACTGGGACTTAGGATAATGAGTGGGCACTGTAATGACTGCTTGCTGCCCATAAACATTTTCAGAAACAAGTATTATTTTGTTTTCTATTTAGGATAGACAGTTTTGCACTGTCAACAATCGTATCATGTTATCAAAAAACAGATTTAAACAAGAGTACCGCATAAGACACATTATATGCCGATGACAAACTATTTTACACCAATACAGCAATCTATATCAATGGCTGGACAAGCAAATACCTTGTATAACCTTTTACTTTGATTTATGACCTTGACCTTAGAGCTGGAGTGATGACAAGATTAAACAGCATGTTTAGTGTTGGTACAAATGTATATCAAGCTCATTACATTATCTTCAGTGGATCAAAAGGTATGGTCCGGACAAGCAAAGACTTTGTTGTAACTTTAACTTTGACCTTGTAGCTGGGTGATGAAAGGTGTGTGCGACACTCTGTTTCGTGACGATGCATATGTGTATAAAGTTTCACCTTGAGCAGATCAGAATGTATGGGCAGGACAAGAGAAAATGTATAGGTGCACAGATGAAGACTATACCATAATACGTCTGCCTTTCAACAGGCATATAAACAAGTTAACATTTTTAAAACCTTCTATGTTTGTTAATATTTAAAACTGATTTATAAAATCAGACCCTTATGATACTTGTTCCACAGCTCTGAATGAGGAACATTAGTTCTCAGGTTCATTAGGCAGCGATTCATTCATTCTTTTGTCTGGTTGACACTAAAAAGATCGTCATCAGTCTCTTCTGGAATGGACAAAAAAGCAAAATACAGTAGTCCCTCACTATTTTGCGGTTCCACTTTCGTGGACTCGCTCTATCACAGTTTGTGAACGTACAGTCCATAATATTGTACAATGAATAAATAAATTGTAAAGGACACGATTGTCAACTTTGATATTACTTACATGATTGGGACAGTACTGGATACAGTACTGTACAGTAAAAAGTTAATGAAAAAATAAAATAATTTGAACAGGCGCCGCCATTTTTGTAATTTTCTCTCACTAAACCTACACTGTATTCCCACGCTTAGCGACTGTATTTAATTTAATTAATTTACTACATTTAATTATTTAATTTCCCTCTGGGATTAAGAAAGCATTTTTGAATTTAATTGAATTTCCCAGAAGTCAACAGGGCCCCATCCATAAGCCGTTCCCTTCTGCTGAAAACCTAGAGGAAAAGTTTTGATCTGATCGTAAAAAGTTTGGCGCTTATTACAGTGACTTCGGTGCTCAGCGGATTCAGTGAGCGCCGCATAGAACCCACTGAACCTGAGCAGAACCGGAATAGAACCAGACCTCCAGACCCATTGGTGACACTTGAGAGCTGGTAGCCGACCCATGCGGACCTCCGAGCGGGGACACACTGGCAAGTAAAATGTATTAGCTACATATAAGTATGTTGTTAAAATTAGCAAGTTTAAGAGCTGGCAACATTGATCGTGGGCTTTGTCGTTGCAAGGTATGCCTGCAGAAACAAACCGAGTCAGACTGAAACAATCGGACCCAAACTGAGAGCCACTGCTGTTCTGCAGAGTTAAGTAAAATTTAGTAGTTACGGTACTTTACCTATGTTGTTAAAATGATGTAGGTTTAAGAGTTTAGAACATTGCAAGGATATGGGAAGGGTTTCTAAAGCCCTTATATATACATACATTTTAAAATAAATATACCGTCTACTTCACAGATTTTCACTTATTGCAGGGAGGTTTGGAACTGAACACCCACAATAAACAAGGGGCTACTGTACTCAAAAGTGGTAAATAAAATGGTTTCCTATTTTTTTGATTAAGAAGCAAGCAGATTTTCTAATACAGCACATCCTTGAAGCATTTCAACAAAAGACAAAATAGTCACCCTTGAACCTATTTTTAAATTGTCAGTGCCCTGAGATGACTTCTGTTGTGATTTGGCACTATATAAATAAACTGAATTGAATTAAAGATATTCTGGTCAGTGTAACAGCAACAAACGAGTCGATTCCATCAATAGGGATTAGAGCGGATGGAGAAGCTACTAAAAAACAGAAAAGTTGGTGAGAATCAAAAGGTACATAGGCAAGAATGGGGGTCAGGGGTGTAAGAGGGTTAGGTAGAGATGAGCGAGGAGCAGGGGGATGGGCCAGAGTGAGGAAACATGGATGTTGAGGAACCACATCAAGTCATTTGAGTTAAAGAGCTGGTGTAAATTTGCCTCTAAATGTGATGTTTTTGTCCTTTTTTCCATCTCTAAGAATTTTTAGATATCTAGCTGGTGTTTTTAAACAATGAGAGGTAGAAGTGCTGTAATACTCATGGCTCAGATTAATCCATCTAGGCTAATGCATTATTTAAGGTTCAGCTGCTATATAATCAGCACCTTTTGCTAAAGCACATGGATTTGTTCTCTAGAGAGTAAAATGACCTTTATTATTGACAGCATACCATCAGCAACACAACCCCAAGACAATGAAAGAAGTCATTGCAATGCAGCAAGCAAAACACTTCCCCCCAAGGAGTCAGTCACAGGCTTTCCAAAGCTGCGCTGGAAGTGATACAACCAGCTGCTGCAGCTTCAATTTACACTTAAAGGATTTTTTAAAAGCATCAATTGTAAACACTGTATTTGTGCAATGCAAAACTAA
Source organism: Simpsonichthys santanae (assembly GCA_031762415.1). Classification (NCBI taxonomy): domain Eukaryota; kingdom Metazoa; phylum Chordata; class Actinopteri; order Cyprinodontiformes; family Rivulidae; genus Simpsonichthys; species Simpsonichthys santanae. Next base: position 11,078 of record JARVLU010001833.1, read on the forward strand.
GAGCAGTGTTTTTAAGATTAAAGTTGTTTTAAGACGCCAGCAATTCACTTTGATCTTGGTCTCACTCTAGTCTTTAGCTCCTAACTCCTGTCAGAAATAAAGTTTATTTCAGCAAAGTTAGCTTGTTCAAAGAGTTATAAACAACAACTATGATGTTAGTTCAAAACAACACAGTTCATGTTAAATAATCCAGGTAGAAAATCCAACAAACTTTAGTCAGGTTATCTGGACATATTTTATTTTTTTATTGTTTTTTATTTTTTTGAGACGTTTCGTACTTTATCCAAAGGACTTCCTCAGTCCACGGAGTTAAAACAAACTGAGTCCCACAAGCAGCAAACCCACATAGAGGACCAACTAGTTTGCTGGTGATGAGATGGTTTCTGGGGCCCGCCCTCTCTCCTGTTCAAGTGGTTCAAAACATCAACGTTCATGCTCATGCTCAACCACTTTTGTTGTGGTTGAGCATCCCGCCCCCACCTAGGATTCTCTGATCATCTCACTCCATCTGCC
>JARVLU010001869.1:0-11583 GCA_031762415.1 Simpsonichthys santanae
CTAATGGCAATAATAACTATAATAACCATATAAACAAGAGCATAACAAACTTGACAGCTTCCAGTATAATGCTACTTTTATTCGTTTATAATTATTGCGTTTACTTTTAACAACTAAGGTGGAAATATTTTAATTTATTTAACATTTAAATAGATTTTTGAAAACACTGTCATGTGATGTTTCATGACCTACAGGGGCATCTGGACCCTAAACCTCTGGTTTATTGTAGATATAAATGTTAGTTTTCTGGTTCATCCATCAATACAACATTTTTTTTTATTTATTTGTTTATTTGTTTCTCTCCTGTTTGTTGTGGTTAAGACGTCGTGAAATCGCTTGGTTGGTTGCGATGTTCGACGTTGCCGTGGTAACTGACCTGACTGACGAACCCAGTGGACGCGGCAACGTTCTCAACACCCTCGATGGTCGACTGCGACACCTCGTTGGCCCCGGCGACCGCTGTGTCTCCAACGATGTTGGCCTGATCTACGGTCCTGTTGGCCACTGAGACGGCGACAGGCAAGATTAGTGCGCACGCACACACACACACCAACACACACACACACACACACACAGTCTCTTTTGTGGCTCTGTATCCACAGAATCGCTCTCTTATAACAAACTATTAAAATATTCTGTAACTTCGTTACAGCATTGGATGCGCTTTTCCTACAATTTGCCAAAACAGTAAAAAAATATAATATTTTTGTTAAATATGAGTGTTTTAATGATCTGCATTAGAGGAGGAAGAACATTTATCCTATTATAATGATCTGGAGTCATGAGATGATTGAATGCTCAATAACCAGAAGCATTTCTGATGCCATCACCCTCCGATGTATTCATCGCATCGTTTAATCCACTCAAAGATCATAAATTATGGACAAACTTGTCATAAATTTGTTGTGTTGTAATAACGCCAACATGTCTCTGTGGATTTCAGTGAAGAGGAATAAGAAAGCTGAGATTTTCATGTAAAGTTTGATACATCTTACTGCACTATAGCTTTAAATATTTCCATATATTTTTTTTCTTTAACATATTTTGACGTTCAGTGTTTGTACGTTTTGTGAGAGAAGAACGTGTTTACTGCTCAACATGTGTTTGAGCTCACTTTCCTCTGAAGCATCACTGCCTGAGATCCAGGCCTTTCAGAGTTGAGCTTTTGAGCATGCTTCTACGTGAAACACACTCGAAGGATTCGTGCAAACAACTGGAGAAAAGCCTCCAGATGTATTTTATTCACTAACAAACAGTTTGGCAGACGGGACATTACCTGTGTTTACCGATGACACCACTCCTTCTTTTGTCTTGCTGCCTGCAGATGGAACAAGGAGGGAAAATGAATCATAATCATCCACAATTCCGGTAGTTTGAGACATAAGCGTCATATTTGACCATTTACCGTGTGTACGATGAGTCAGCATTTATTCTGTTTTCCTGCGTGTTTTGTTGCAATTTGCTTGTGCTGACTTTTAGCTATTTTAGCTGTTATATCAAAACAGCTCATTCAGGAGATTGACCTTTAGAATAAAATGTTTTACGTTCTTTTTACCAGTCATACAATATTTTATTTTATTTACTACTGTTGTCTCCGTGAAATGAATTAAGATGTTTTCGTTTTCTTGAAACATCTGTACTGTTCGAAGATTGTTTCAAAAAACCTGCTCCGTTTCTCTTCTTATGCTGCTTTTAGCTTTTAGCTACCCTTTTTGAAACTTTTATTTTAAACCTGCTTTTTGCTATTTTTAGTTTTTCTGTAGACTTTGCTAAATTTGTGCTTTTTGCTATTTTTCGGCTGCTACTTTTAGCTTTGTTCTAGCATTTTCATGCATTTATCTTTATCTTTAGGCTTTTAGCTAAGCTTTTACTACTTTTTGCTCACATGTTACCTTTGGTTGTGAGGGAACTAGTGTCTTTCTTATTTATTTATCTTTTAGCTAGCTTTACTTTGAGCGAGACTGTTGCTAAATGTAGCTATTTCTAGCCTTTTGCTGCTTTTAGTTTTTGGTTTTGCTCCTATTAGCTTTTAGCTACTTTTCTGCTTCTTTAGCTTTAACAACTCATCTTCAGCTTTTTCAGCACTCAACATTGACTTTGCATTTCCTCGGAAAATGTCATTTTTCTCTTTTTTTGTGTGTGTGTTTGTTTTCCTCCATCCATAAATGAGAACACAACCCTCTTCAGCTACATGATGTAACACATTTGCTGTAAATGTTGCATAACTCAAACTCAACTATTAATCTTTATGTTGGCATCCTTTAACACAACAGTACAACATTTCCAACACTTAATATTCTTAGTTTAAAACAACACTTCTTTGTTAGCCAGGAAATATAAGACTTTGATGTTCAGAAGCTTTGTAGAGCGTTCTTATAACAAATCAGCAGCAGCTCTGCGTGATGCTCTGCAGCTTCAGCCCTCTGCTCGCTGCTGCATGAGCCTCACCAGATTAAACTGCAGTTACATAATCTGACAGAGAGACGGATGAACATTTCTGCTTGGAGAAGTCAGATGCCGTGCACAAAAAGTTCATGTGCAGCAGAAGCGAGCCCGCTCCCTGTCTAGACTAAGTAGATGCAGAATGTGCAGCTCTCTGCGTCCGCCCGTCCTCCTGCTCTGCTCTGTGCCACACGAGTCACGTGCCTGAGGACAGAGCAGCACTGCAGACACACACACACACACACACACACTGCAATGACACAGCTTCTTTTGCTCCAGTTAACCTGAGTGTCACAGATTTCTGTGGATCCCTTTTTGCCACCACCCTGCAGAACAAACTGTTCCACCATCTGAGATTTCTCCCATCTTTAGAAATTATGAGGCATTTTTCACAGTATTCTCAGCAGAAGGAGAGACGCGGTTAACAACATGGTTATTCGGTCAATCTAAATCTTGACTGAATAAATAACGCTTAAATTAGTCTTTAGCTTGTTGAATGAATGATTGAATTCAGGCTCAGCTCGTGCTTTTCAGATGATTGTCTCTGTAGCAGGACAGAAGGGATGAAAGCTCTGACTCATCTTTTATATTTAATCAAACAACTGCTGTTTGTGGACGCTTGCTTCATGTACAAACTAACCTGACGACTTGACTTTAATATAAATTGCTCATTTTATATATTGAGCAAGACACAAATAATGATTTATTTGGTTTCGGATGGCGTTTTGAAGCTCTGTGTTCCTGGTTTCTTTCCACACACACGCAGTCATTTGGGATTTTTTCAAATGAAAATCAATCAAAGATTATGGTGCGCGGAGGACAAAAGCTCAGTTTAATGCGATTGAAGCCATCCAGGTAACATGGTTTACAGCTGTGTCCTGCTGTGTGTCATGCAAACCTCGTTAGTGACGTGTGCGCTCAGCTGCAGATGGAAGCATCCAGTCTTCACCAAACATCTCCACCTCCTGCTCCTCTAATCTGCATTTTAAGACTTTTTCTTTACCATTACCAAGCTTTTTTTTTCTTTTTTAATTCAGAGCTGTTGCAAATCATTAAGCAGCATGATGATGGAAGATGTTAGGGTGGGACAGCAAGTTGCTGCAGTGTCAACTTTAACCCCCCCCCCCACTCTCTGCTCCCCCACACCTCCCCTCCTCATCCCGTCTGCTTTCTTCACGTTTCACCTGTCCATTGACTCCTGCATGTCTTGTTTCCATCGCTGTGAGACTTTTGAAGTTTCCGTGTGATGTCAGAGACAGCAGACTGCAGGCGGCGAGCAGAACCCCCTCCTGCCCTGCTCGGCCTAACCCCCCCATCCCTTCCCTGCCTCTCAGGTGGTAACCTTGAGATGTGACGCAGTCTCTGTTGAGCTCAAATTAAAACCGCAGGAGACACCAGCTTGCATTTTTTGCAGCTAAATGAGCTGTTTTTGCTCGTATCTGGAACCGAGGGTCACGTCTGACACAAACATTCCACTTTAGTGCACATGGGCGACATTTTGCACGACAAAAATCCACATTTTCCTGCTTCATGGATTCTGGACAGGTGATTAAAAACATCCCTTTGTCCTAATCTCATTCCATCACTTTATTTCCATTCATCTCTCAGCTCCCACTCCCTCTGCCCTGCAGCAGAATCCTCCTCTCTTCCTCGTTCGCACACCAAACCTGACAAACCTTTTTTCCTGCATCTCCATGCTCAGATGCTGCTACATACCTACATACATCACCCCCTCCTTGGTTTTGGCTGCTGCCTCCTCCATGCCTGCTTTGGTCTTCTCTGCGGCGGCCACCACCCCCTCCTTGGCCATGGAGAAGCCTTTCATCAGTACGTCCATGGTGTGCGAGAGAACAGCTGCTCCGAACGGGCCTGGCTGGCGTTTTGCTGTGAGGGTGCAGAGGAGATGATGGGGAGATGTCACGGCGTGTGCGCCTGAGGATGAGAGTGTTTTTGGCTCCGCCTCTTGTTGGCGCTACAGCAGAGCGACGCACAGCAGGGCCACAGGAGGCAGACTGAAGGAAGAGGGGAGGAGGAAACACACTGAGCAACGACACGGAGGGAGGAGGCGGAGGAGAGAGGGATGGATGCTGCAGCATTTTGAAGTCATGCAGTATTCTCAGCCAGCCTCCATCACTCCTTCATCCTTTTCTGTTTGAGACCTCCAGAGGCCGTTCTGCAACATGACATAACCAGACAGGCTCCAGCAGAGATGAGGATTTCTTTTTTTACGTCATACAGCTGATGAAATCTGTCATGTCATTTAAACAGTTTGGCCAAAAGATGGGATTTTGTTGTCTAACACATGATAAATGTATCACTTGAATGCAATCATGGAAATGTGCATTGTTTACACATAGTTCAAGACTTTTAATTATTGGGAGGGACAAAGAGATCTGCAGCCATTTTGCTGTCGTGAGCAGATGGAAAACGCTTCGTCATCTCCACCTGAATGAGTCACAGCCTCCTCTGTTCCACCCTGACGTGCTGACTCGACGACAAAGCAGCTCTGATGCAACAATATCATTTACCCTCATCAGAATTAAGGTTAACCCTGACACAGCTGCATTTTCTGACTGAGGCTGTGATTTCTAACGCCTCCTAATATGAGTTTAGCGTTACGCCTCGTTCATGCAAACATTTAGACTCATTTGAATCTATTTTTGACAAACCTAAAAATAAATTGTTACATGCAATGTCATGAAAAGTCCAGAGTGGTGGGAGTGTGTGCTGTAAATGACTCTGCTCTGCTATGATAACTGTTAAAAAAATAAATAAATAGTAAAAAAAAAAAAAAACTCAGGTATTGCTAGTTTTGTTAAGTCTAATCTCAGTCAGCTGTGGCGAGCATCTGGAACAGGGGTCTGCAACCTGCGGCTCTGGAGCCACATGCGGCTCTTTGGTCCCTCTGCAGCAGCTCTTTCAAGCTTTGACCAAAACTGAATTGGTTGTTATACAAACAACAAAAAACTACTAGTTTTAGCAGTTTTTATGTTGTTTCATTTGCAAATATGTGGATATTGGAACAAGTACAAGGAGTAAAACTTTAACTTTATGCTTTATTTCCATACTTAATTCATTTTTCCACAATTACAAAAAAATACCTAGATTTGTATATCCAATAATTCTCAGTCGGGTCATCTGGACAACGTTTCTATAAAAAAAATAAACTGTCCAGATGACCTGACTGAGAATTATTGGATTTGGTACCTGGATTATTGCGCATGAACTTTCTTGCCTAGATTTGTATGGTTCATAGACTTTATTAATTAACAAACCCTCTCTTTAAAATAATCTTTCTTTTTTATTTGTCTTAAATTGTAAAAATGGAAATTATTGGTTGTTTTATTTTTATAATGTCACCCCTAGTGGCCACAAAAGCCTCTTCCAACAAACCTAAAGTGGCCCATGGGCCACCAATTGATAACCACAGTTGGAGCAAGTTGCAGCTCTGAACACTTTTAAGGAAGGAGATTGTGAGTAACAGGTGATGAGTGTGATTACAGCCTGGCACATGTCATGACAAACTTTACTGAACTTGAACTGAACTTGAACTACTGTCTCTCTACTTCAGATCCTCTATCACTGATAATCACCTCTCAGATGTCCTTTGATAGCCACCTCAGACCTTCAGCCAGATTTCAATGCACTTGTTCAGGCCCAGGACAGACTTATAATAATCCAGCCTAGAAGTGATAAATGCATGGACCAGTATTTTTATCTTTTGCGCTCTTTTAGTACAAGGTTGATATTATAATTGTATATTGTTAGAGAAAAATAATAAGCATTATCTTGATATAGTTTTCAGATAGAAGCTCTTTGTTTTTTCTTTCTTTCTCATTTGCTTGTCAAAGTCAGCACACAGTAAATGATCCTGACGAGCAGTGGATGGACCAGTTTTATCCAGGACCACGTCCAGTGGGTGACCAATGGTGGTCTTGGCCCCCATAGATTAATCTGCTGCCACCCCAGTCATTTGAATAAACTAAACTTTTAAGTGATATAAAGACAAGAAAGCAAAGTTTCCTCATGTGATGGGGTTAGTCCATTGACTAGTGGCCACCAGGTGTTACTACACCACCATATTTATGATGTAATGTTTGTGTAACGTCATACGGCAGCGACCATCTTGGATTTTGATGTATAACAACCCAATTTTCAATAATAACCTTTACTGGATGCAGCCACACACCTTAATGGAAGTCAGGACCTTAAGCGTTGTTGTTTTTTTATTTCTTTGACCTGCTTAAGGACTTTTTTTAATCTGGCTGCACCATTCTTCAAAGGTCATCACATCAAGTGAACTCGCACAATTCAAGAATTGTTTTTACGATGAATACCCTTCCTGATACAACCACACAGCCCACAAGAGTAGGGCAGAGCCCTGGGCATGTGGAGGAGCAGATGGGGGTGGTTAAGGGTTGTTCTCAAGTGGGGCAAATGAGGGTGGAGGTAGATGTTGTTCTTGGCCTTTTCCACTCACATTTTGACGTTACGGTCAGCGGGGGGATTCGAACTGGCAACCTCTCCATCACAGGCTTGCTTCTCTAACCTCTGTGCTACTGCTCCCCCTGTTAAAGTTGTACCTGCTTCAGGACAATAGATGAAATGTTGCACCTGAGCTGAGTCCAGCAGCACATGTACAGCATGCTGCTGTTCCACACAGAAGCAATGACTGATGTGCGCTGTCTCCTCAAAACAATAAATGAATTAAATGAAATAAAACAGTTTGACTCTGCATGTCATTCTGAACCAGCCATGCTTTGTTTGGTGCAAAGTGTTTAAATATTACTTTTCTTTGTTTCTTTTAGCAAAATGCAGTTTGACCAATGTATTCATTGTCAGTTTACTGTTCCTGTCCAAAGCAACTGCACCACACCACCACGGGACAAATACATGCACGTATACATGCACGTTACAACCATACTGAGTATGTTTGTGCGTGCATTAGTCACTCAGTCGTTGCTTGATTGTACAGATGTTTCTGTTTTGTACAGTGGTGTCTTACATGTAAATTGTTCTTGTGTTTGTTGTAGAGTCCCACCTTAGTGACATCCAGTCAGTCTCTGCTGGAGTGGTGTCAGGAGGTCACACAGGGTCACAAGGGAGTGAAAATCAACAACTTCAGCACTTCCTGGAGGAATGGCCTGGCATTCTGTGCTATTTTACACCACTTCCACCCTACGAAAATGTAAAAAAAAACAAAAAGAAGTACATTGTCTATTACTGTACACAATATATTGTGACTGTTGATGTCTCTTGTCATTTTCTAGAAATTTTGAAATGTTGGACCCGTATGACATCAAACTCAACAACAAGAGGGTAATGAACACATTTTTAATCAATATTTTTATAATTATTGTATGATAAATCCTAATAATTGTTGGATGGGTATCCATCAATCTTTCTACATTTTTCAGGCCTTTGATGGTTTTGCTGAACTTGGCATTTCTCAACTGATAGAGCCTTCAGACATGACCCTGCTCGCCGTGCCTGACCGTCTCATTGTCATGACCTACCTCAGCCAGATCCGGACACATTTCACGGGCCAGGAGCTGAGTGTGCTTCACATAGAAAAGACCAGCAGTGAGTCGAGCTACGCAGTAGCAGGGAACAGGGATGAGCAAGAGGACCCAGAGGCAACAGTTCGCTACTGCACCCAGAGACTCCAGGAGGAGGGTATAAGTCTTGAGATGATTGGAAGTGCAAGCCCAGCAGAGACAGATGGCAAAAGCAGTAAGGAGGTGGTTCCACCACCGAGATGCAAACGGTTTCAAGCTCCAGGGCCAGGGGTGGGCAAGCACCCAGTGCCACCCCCAAGGACTCATTTTCTGTCCAAGTCGGGCTTTTCTCATGTCAGAGATGCTGATTTGGTCAAGAAGCGTAGGTCCCAGCGAAGGAGTGGTTCAATGGAGGACGCAGACATATCAGTGGTATGATGCCTCACTACATTTTCATTTGTTCTGTTTAGTTTTTTCTTCTTCTTCTTTCTCATCCACTTTTCTTTGTTTGGGTTAGGCTGGCACAGGACAAGATCGAGAAAAATCAGACACTGGTTAGTTGTTTCTTATAGGTTTCAAAATGAAAAAATTTATTTTATATTTAGATGTCTGACGCTTTTATAAGGACTTCTAAACATTGTTGATTTCTTGTTTATTAATTTCTGTGTTTCCTTGATAGAGAGAACAGGGGTTGTAGTGGATGAAGAAAGACCAGAGGGCCAGGTGAGTGATCAACCCTTTTGATTTAACAGACTGAAACATTGAAGATATTACTGGAGCGAAACGTTTCAAACAAAGGTGTAAACGCTGATTCATCATTTTCACACACACACACACACACAAAAATAAATATTTCTTTGTAGTGTTCGTCTCATTGGTTTCTGCCAGTCTTGGTCTATTGATTGAAAACACATGACCTGGTCTGTTATATCAATGTTTAAAGGATCCAAGTCAGTACGTGTTGCATCAGATCGAAGCTCTGGAAGCAGAACAAGATTACATCGATAGTACTGCAAACGTGGTGGAGAAGAAACTCAGACAGTTAATGGAAACAGGTGAGGTACTTTGTCAAGTAAGAAACAACATACAGTAGCATTGTACTGGGAAACATTTTGATGTTGCACTTTAAGCTCTATAAATTGTTTTGCTATGGTATAATTCATCTAAATCCAATTTGGTTTATTTTTACAACACCAGTTCACAACAAGAGTCATCTCAAATCAAATCAAATTACAGAAATGACGTGTAGAACCTATGTACATCATTAAAACAGGGCCTGGTTTTTGCTGCTTATCAGCTCCACTAAAATGGACAGGGGTTTTCCAGTTGGGTTCATAATGGTTGGATCATTCTGTCATGAAGTGGTGGACCCAATTGCAGACCAGTAGGCAGTTTCAGGGTTCTGACAGATGTTTGAAATACTAAACTGAGGTTTCAATGAAAAAAAAAAAACACCTCAACATACCAGCATTTTTTAAATAAAACACTTTAAACCACAAAACCGCTGTATGACTACTGTATGGTACAATAAATAAAACATAACAGTCACAACATATAATAAAACAAAGTAAGATCAGCCTGTTATATAAAAGGACAAAAACAATTAAAATAAATTAAAAAGTTAAGATTTCAGATGGAGTCAAAAGCCAGTGGGAAGAGACCAGTTTTAATAAGGCACTTAAACCTGACATGGAGGAGGTCTGTCTGGAGGTCATAGGCAGGTCGTTCCACATTTTAGGAGCAGCAGCAGAGATGTTTCCCTTCCAAGGCTTTAAAGACTAAAATAATTATCAAATGAATCCTAAAATCTACAGCGAGGACAAAATAGGCTGAATGTACTTGTTTTATTTTATTTTATTTTATTGTGCCAGTCAAAGACGTGGCAGCATTTTGGACCCTCTGTAGGTGAGCAACAGAGAAAGAAAGCACTGAACCCAATACTTCCCTGTACGTCCATTACTTCCTAGTTGAATGCTGCCATTGCTCCTCGCTCCTCACTGGATATCACACTGTGCTTTCTGCATTAACGCCTCCTTGAGGAACACGTGGAACTCAGATGCCTGCTCAGCAATGTATCCTCCTCTCTGCCTGCCTCTCTCGTACCTGATACAAACTGATAAATACCTCTTACATTTTGTGACATCAGGAACTCCTGTACCTTCTCCTGAAAGAGAAAGAAATGCACTGTAAGATTCACCTGAAACATTTTACTCACCTGTTGGACAGAGTCTCGCTGGAAACACTAACACAGTTTCCCTTCCTTCATTCGTTTCAAAATAAAATCAGTTTTACATACCTTCACTTCCTGTTTGGATTCTTTGTGATTCAGAAACCAGACCTGATGAAAACATATTTAGTTATGACATAAGGTAAGTAGAGGGTCTAACAATGTGGTTAAGAGAACAAGAAGGATAAATGTTTAAGAAAGTGATTACCGAGTGGGAGCAACTAACTGGTTAACAAATATAAAGCAGGTTTGAGTGGAGGACTAAAATACAAGAATGACTAATGAAAACAATGGCTGAGAAATAGAGCGTAACAAAGATGGACTCCCCTACAAAAGTAACAGAAAACACTTTAACAAATAAAAAAATACAACTGCCCAGAAACCGTTACACAATATCCCCACAACCATGACAGTTTGCACATGGTGCATCATGTTTAGTTGAAATATCCTGGTTAAAAACTATACCTAAATTTCTTGAATGGGAATTGAAACTAGGGGTGTCTTCAACTGATCATGAGTATCTGACTAAGAGTTTGAAATTATATATGAGGTATTTTTTATTATTATTTGGAAAGTATTTGCCACATTCCACTCCCTGAGTTCTGTTGTTGGAAAAACTGTGTTTGTAGCAACTGCACCTTAAAACAGCTGCCTCACAGTGTTGTGATGTACCGTGACAATCACTGGTGGAGCTAGACTTTATGCAAGGGTTTGCACAAGGATGGCCAAGGTTTTTTCAACAGGGCAAATACAAATAAAAAAAACTATACCTGGGACCTATTAAACACCTTTTTATAAGCCCATTGAAGGCGGGATGTATTACGATACAGTCTCTGTCTGTACTTCCGTACGGTAAATAAGTAAATATTTCCTGTCCCACTGTAACTTCTGATCCGCTCAATATAATTTTACAAAACTTGATTCACAAATGCATCATCACTAGACAAAGTGTTGCATACACTCTTTTATCACCCTAGTTTCTTGATCAAGGTCACAAGCAAGGTCAAATGTTTTACAAGTGAAAGTGCTATGTGTTTTCATCGTATGTTTCTAAACAATGACAAAATTATTTCTCTGAATTCAACCCGTCATGTGTGAGATATACCACGGTGGAGCAGTGGGCAGCTGTGTAAGCCCTCGGGGAGCAGTTGGGGATTAGGTGTCTTGCTCAACGACACCACAACATGTGGGCATGGCAGAGATTTGAAAGTCGGCTGCTCTACCTCCACACCATCTCGGCCCCTAGTAAAATGGCACCTGGTATTTCCAAGAGGTCTCCCATCCAAGTAGTAACCAGGCCCGACCCTGCTTAGCTTCTGAGATCAGAGGGACGTGCTCTCTATCATATGCATTTCTCTATTTAACAAGTTCTCTCTCTCTCTCTCTCTCTCTCTCTCTCTCTCTCTCTGTCTCTCT
>JARVLU010001917.1:0-23417 GCA_031762415.1 Simpsonichthys santanae
TCCTGTTAAAAGAGAGTTTTTCCTTTCCACTGTTGCCTTTGTGCTTGCTCAGGATGGGAGACTGCGACAAAGTGAAGATTCAACGAGTCCGCTGGCTTCCTTAGATGGAGAACTTTACTAATGGGCTTTTTCTATGTATGTGAATATTTTTGTAAAGTGCCCTCAGACAACTTTGTTGTGAACTGGCGATATATAAATGAACTGAACTGAATTAAACTTTGGTACTTGGTATTATCAACAAATGCAGCTGACCAGATACACCTATCTATAAAAACTAAACCTGGGTACGGACGACTGTACGGAATACAGTTTTGCTGTACTTCACTGTGCAATGACAATAAAGCTTATTCTGATCCTGTAAGCTCCTCCCCAAGGGGTCTCCATTCTATATTCTCTGTACAAATTTGTACTCCCCTTACAATGACCAGATTTGTTTATTTTAGACTGAGACTCTACATGCTGTTTGGTATTTGCAAATTTGCTACAAAAAGACTGCCACCGTTTCTGACAGATACAATGAGCGAACGTCAGAACATGTCCATATGTTCCATCCTGGTCAGCACAGCCACAAAAAGCTGCATGTGTCTCCATGCTGCCTTCTCTGTGCACAATAATTGTGCTATCTCCTTCAACATCCTTGGCCTGCTGCTTTTCAGTCGAGCAGTTGAAACAAAGTGACGCCGTTGCAGTTCACCCACTTCTCTACATAAACACGCCCACAACAAAGTTCTGACCAACCGCACAATATTTGGCGCATACCCCTGCAAGAAAACATTCAGTCTTGTGTACAGAACAGTTTTTTGAGCTCATGTGAGAACAAAATTATGTAATTTTTGCCACCCAACTATGTCAGTGAGAACAGTTTTCTTCAGACTTCGTGGAGTAAAAAACAACCTTTAAGTGAAAAATTGATCTTGTGTACATTATAATGTAAAACTTAAGTGCAAACTTCTCATCTGTAAATGACTGTCAAGCTCAAGCAATAACCTATAGTAACACAATGCAACTTTAAAATCTGAACATGTACTGTATTTTCTGTCCTATAAGTCACAGTTATTTTGTATAATGTATATGCTCTGCAACTTATAGGCTGAAGTGACATATTTATGAACCAATTTTTGGTAGAGATATGACAGTTTTCAATCATTCTGAGTGAAAAAAGAATTGAACAGTACTACTTTCGGACACTTGATGGCAGCAGAGTAGTAGTAGCAGTAAGGCATGCCGTTGTATCATATAATAAGTAAACATGACTATAATGACAAAAAAAAATCAAGACAAAAACAACTGGACTTTATTTATTATACTGTACTTTATAATTTATTCTTTTTTTTCTTGAACTTTTTTAAATTTTACCATGTCCTGGATGACTGAGAATCTTCACCAGCTATTAGTGACACAATGTGCTTGCCATAGCCTGCCCACCTTTGTTCTGCTTGCTGCTTGGACCAACCGTCCAACCAGCTGCACCGCCCCGGAGAAATGCAGCTAATTTGACCATTAAAGTGCATTTTTAAGCAAATGTTAGACTGAGACACACCTTTGTTATAATTTTGAGCAAACAAATAATTGTTTAGGTGTTTTTCTTGTTAAAATTAGAAGAAACTAGCCACGTTCCTCCTCCTTTTTCCCTCCCTCTGCACGCTCCCGGATCAATGAAGCAGCAAAACTATTTTTGAAATTCAGCTGATTTGACCATTAAAGTGCATTTATTAAGCCAATGTTAGACTGAGACACACATCTACTACAATTTCAAGCAAACAAATAATTGTTTTTAGGCACTTATCTTGTTAGATTTGCACAGCGACTCGTCACGTTCACACATTTACTTCCCCATTATTGGCTTTTGAAATACAGCTGATTTGAGCGTCAAAGTGCATTTATTAAGCCAATGTTAGACTGAGACACACAGTTACTATAAATTCGAGCAAACTATTATTTTTAAGTGTTAATCTTGTTAAATTCTTATTAAAGTCCTCCTGTGCACGCTCCTGCGGCCGCCATTTGGCAGCCCATTGATTTTTGTATAGGAACATACAATGATGACGACACACTGCACTTATTATTTTCAACCCAGAGGAAAGTCCTTACTGAGAGTCGTCTCATCCAGGACGCATGCGCATTAGGTGAATGTACAAAATTCACAGCGCCAACTAATGACCTGGCATGGCAACTACAGCAGATTCAGGTGGTGGTGGTGGCTGTGGAGGTTCTACATGTAAACACAGAATGTGCTCCGTGTCAACGGGGACTTTTGTCCTTGAATCAAAGTCCACAAAAAAAAAAAAAAACTATATTTCCCCCCATCGTGTCCGTGTAAATGGGGCACATTGAGTTGAATCACATAAGTCATCCCTTGTTCTTCTTGACAACCATAAACACCTTTGTTTTGAGAACTCAGCTGTTTTCTTGCCCTGGTTTGTGATTTTTCTGCTAATCTATAAAAGCTCGTCTCATCTCTTTATCCCTAATTTCCCCAGCCTTTGTTAGTGCAGAAACATGCATCAATCATCAAGCAACAATCTAAGTCAACAAACAGTATATGATACACAAATCCGAGTCATATGGGATGATCCAATGAAATGTGTTATATCGTCTTTGTTGTCCGACTGTAAAAACTGCTGACGTCTTAGCAGCTCAGGATTTAATTTTAACTCTTCGCTTTCTTTGTCCGAAGGCTTTTCAGTTCTTTTATTACTTTCTCATTCCACCACCACTAAACATCTCAAACCACATTAAAAAAAAACCACATCAGTGCTGCGTGTTTGTGCCATAAAAATATAATTCTATCAGCCAAATCCCCTTTTGTCTTTCCCCTCTCTTCTAGCCTTGAACCCAACGTTTCAACATTAATCCAAGTTGCTCCTCCCAGCCAGCATGAGTTTGCTCTGGTTCCTTTATGGTATAAGCAATAACATGAGGAACATAGGAGAAACTAGCAGTGGAAGTGATAATAAACAAAGAAATAAATAATGTTTATTGGGAGTCAGACAGCACAGTGGGTTTATGGCTGGACTGTAAACTGGAAGGCCTGGTTTAGAATTTACATAATTACTTCCTGGTGTAAATTGCCTCCACCCCCAGAACTCTGCATTCCTCCCTTTTCTCCATTTGTTTCTTTGTTTTCTTTCTTTCTTTTGTTTCGTAATTCTGGGTCACCCATAACAGCAACCGTTCATAGTTGTTTTTTAACATCACTTCCTACTAACACCTATCTAAAGAAGTCTGAATAATGCTAATAAGAAAACAAACAGCAATTTTAATCATGAGGTTTACTGCGGTTTTAGTTAACGTGACAAAGACACTATAGATAAATAACTGCATAATTACTTTTTAATCAAAAACACGCAATCAATTTATGTAAAATGCATAAAAAAACCTTGGTACATAGCTTCAAACTATGCACAATTTTTTAAGTGAAATCAAGAAGAGGAGAGTAATTCATACACTTTTGCACTGAGGAAAAAAATAATATTCTAAACAGTAAGAAATTAAGAAATGTGCTTGAGTTAAAAATGCATACACAAAACGTCACCAATTATAATCAAATAATTATATAAAAAAAATCATGTTTACAAGGATAACAAAAGAACAAAGTTTTAAATAAAGTATTTTAAAACGTAAAAAGACATGTTTACACGAGGGCTCCTAACTGAAAAATGTTTTTTTTTTTTTCTTTCTTTCTTTCTTTTTTTTTTTTTGTTTTTTTGTAATAGTCCAGGTAACATTGCACCAACATATTGCTGCAATAAAACAGATAAACCTTTTTGTCGATTGTAAATGTTGCCATTTTGTGACTACCGGTAATTCAATTCAGTTTATTTATATAGCACCAAGTCACAACAGGAGTCATCTCAGTGTAGGGTTGCAAAGGTGGAGCTGAGCAGCCTCAGCTGGAGACCATTTACCTAATTGGTGCCAGGTCTACTTAAGGCTTCAGAAGAGCTCCAGTCACTGCAGTGTTCTACCTGCTGATACGCTTCCAGCTGAGTCTTGCACCTAGAGATTTATTTAAATACCTTTTGTTTCCTGCCCTCATGTTTTGCACTTATCTCGTGACCCTAAATACTAAGTAATTCCTGATGATACCCACCTGCGGTTCTCAGTCCTCAGCTGCGTCTACGCCAGGGCTATTCAATAAAACTGCTCAGGGGCTGCCACAGTTTCTGAAAGCCAACTTATATGGGGCCTAAAATCATTATGCAAATAAACCAAAGTTTACCATGATCTGTTACCTTTTTAAATGTATCGCATTAAATCATAAATGCAACAAACAAAATGCAGACACCCCCCCCACCCTCTCAAAAAAATATATAAATACTGTATTGTTTTTAATGAAGTGGGCTGGATTGAAGTCACTCGCGGTCCTGAGTCTACGCCACCCACCACTTGCCTCTTCAGTCTGTCAGGACCTTTTTGCTTTGGAAAAACCCTCAGCCTTCTCATCCAACCGTCTTGACTCGTACAAAAACACAATCCGATCGATTCTCTGTTGGACTAATCTTTTTCATTCAACCTTTATTCAGGCAGGTTCATTCCATTGAGCCTCGAGGACTCATTTACCAGAGAGACCTGGTTTCAACAAAGAATGATGACAACAATAGACAATCATAAGAGATGCATAGAGATTTTGTTTTTAAACAAGTAAAAAAAAAATGTCAAAGAAGCAAAACGTATAGATTATAAGGCAAATGTAGAAAAATAAAAACAGGAACATGTCTGCATTGGTTCCCACCAGGAGTCCAACAGATTCTAACAGCTTACCTTACTGAAATGAATTCCTCTCCTCTGTTCCACAGCCCCAGACCCTGTTTGCACATATTTTCCTGCCTCACAGTAAATAAACCATTTCAATTATATTTGAGTCTATACAAAGTAAGTGAACACTATTTATCTGAAGAACAGACTGCTTTGAGATTAACTTCATTGCAGACTCTCATCTTGAGCAAGCATGAAGGCGAAAGTGGAAAGGGAATCTCACTCATGAAGAATAAACCTTTAGCAGAACCAGGCTCAGGACAAGTGGCCATCTGCTGCGACCGATTGGGTTTGAGAGGAACAGGAAGGAGGAACAGATACACAATGGCAGGTCGAGAATCACATGCTAAGATAGAAATAATATCAAATGAAAACTATTCATTTTTAACAATTCATTTAAGGAAATGAGTTCAATTTGTCCAAACCTATAGCAGCATAACAAGCTAACCCTAACTATAGGATTTATCAAAAAGGAAAGTCTTAAGTCCAGTCTTAAAACTGGACAATGTGTCAGCATTATGGACAGAAACTGGAAGTTGGTTCCACAAGAGAGGAGCCTGATAACTGCAAGATCTTCCTCCCATTTTGCTTTTGGAAACTCTAGGAACCACAAACCTCAAGTTTGAGAGTGGACTACTCTGTTAGGAACATATGGAACAACAAGATCTCAACTATAAGATGGCACTAGGTCGTTGAGAGCTTTGTAGATTAGAAGTAAGATTTTGAATTCAATTCTGGACTTTACAGGGAGCCAATGGAGAGAAGCTAAAACTGGACAGATATGATCTCACCTACTAACTCCAATTAAGACTCGCAGCAGCATGTTGGATCAACTGAAGACTTTTTAAAGAAGTATTTGGACACCCAGATAATAAACCACTGCAATAGTCTGGTCTAGACGTGACAAATGCATGAACCAGTTTTTCTGCATCATTTTTAGATAAGATGTTTCTAATTTTAACGATATTACGCAGGTGGAAGGAAGTTCTATTAAAAGACATGTCCTGATCAAAAATAACACCAAGATTTTTAACATTAGAACTGGAGGCCAGATTAATGCCAACCAAGGAGGGCGGAAGACTGAAAATTCATACCGAAGGTCAGTCTTGTCTGTGTTTAAAAGCAGAAAATCAAGGGTCATCCATACATTATCCACATGACATGTACATAAAGTTCATCATTATTCTTTGTTCTGTTGTGGCTTAATTTGTGCCAAGGGAATAATCCTACAATCCTCTTTTCTTTCACTTTTTGTTCCACACTGAAAGCCTCATTTTGAACAACACATGTGAACAGAACACACATTAAGTGAAAAATCAAGAAACTTAATGGACTAAAGGAATGAATAATTTCTTCTCCTCAACAGGGGTTGCCATTAATCATGACTAATGTGGTTAAAAGAAAAATATTTTCTTTTCAAAGGCAGAATGTTGTCTAAGTGATGCATCATCAAGGAACAAACACCTCAATAATCTGTCACTAGAAGTGTGGCCTCTGACTAATGCAAGCGTTAAAAATTACAATGGCAGCTCAGCTACATTATTTAAATCCAATTTGACTTTTTCCAGAATAAACAGTCTGCTCATAATGTAATTATTGCCTGGCACCGAAAGCAAAAGGTGATATTTTTATTTGCATACATGTGTGTGTTTGTATGTGCATGTGAACATGTGTTTATGGGGTGCCGTTTGTAAAGTTGCACAGTCAAAAATGACCATCAACATTTTAGTTTATTTAGCTTTTAATAAGAAAAAAATTGTTTTTTTTTTTTCAAGTCATATTTTCACCATGTTAGTACATCCACAACTCTTAGTCCCCAAAATTCAAGAAGGTCAACAAGGTTAATCATTATTAAACAACACAATAATGGCCAATAATGGCTCTGACTCTCTTTTACAGATATCGAGTTAAAATTTGATGTGGTTGTTCCCAAAAGTCATTAACAACACAAACAAAGCATTTCATTGTACTGTTAACCTTGTGTTAACCATATGACAGATGAACACAACTTGAACTTGAATTTACTTGAAATGCTACTCATTGCACAGTATATTTGCTTAAAACTTTGGCATTTTGTTTATCTGTTAGCAAAATACCCCATGAACAACTTGCTGGATTTTAATGAAACTGCACAGTTAGGTCCGAATATATGTTTTCCATAAAATGACATTAAAGTGAATAATCTAAATCATTCAATGCGGTTTGACAATTATTACAGTTTTTTTTTTTTAATTTTTTATAGCAACCAAGCTGTTGCAGCTAGCTGTTGCTAGCTGTTGCTAGCTGTGGGCCTCAGGCCTCATATTGGACCCCAGGCCCACCTCCAGCTCACATGGCTCCCAGCTCGGACCCCCCTCAGAAGTAGTAACTCACACTATCTCAACAAATCAAGAAAACGTGAATTCAGTTTTACCAGTTGTTTTAAATCAAGGCAGAAGAAGATTACAATTTTACAGCGCTGGCCTCTCCGATACAATTCGACGCGATATCTTGGACCGGAATGTGCAAATCACACATTGCCTTCCAAATATATGGGGCCTCTGCACATGCATTTGTTTATTTAAACACATTTGTTTTGTGTATTATTCATTTTTTGATGTCATGTGCCTGTACCAGTGGCATGCAGTCAGGGGAAGCAGTGCCTCACTTGTCATCATGACAAGTAAAATACATGGCAAGAGAAAATACATTTGACTGTTGTATAAAAGTGTTTTATAAAATTGTTTTCTGAATTATTTCAACAGTTCAATGGTCAAAATCACAGAATTTACAAATTGTCTGTTCAAACATGGAATTAATGCGGGGTGAAGCAGTGTAGTGCTCTGGTTCACCTCTGGGGGTGCTGTGTCATATATAATACAGTACTGTATGAAGTAGGTGGTTGGAGCATGCCCATTGCTGTCTCTCTTTATATCAACATGTTGTTTGATGTGCTGCACATGCTGATGTTCCACAGACTGTCTAATATATTGAATGAATGCGTGAGGCATATTTCTTCGTTCTAATCGGTCATAATTTCACAGTGAAAATACACAGGGCGAGGCAGAATATACCTTGCTGCACCAATAGGGGGCAGTGCTGCCCCATAGGGACAATGAAGCAGATGCATTTGCTGTACGTTCTTCTGTTACGCAGAGGGGCGGAGGTGTATCAAATATATAACGGTACACTTGTTTAAAAACTAAAGGCTTTTTATAAACTTGATTTTCAGTCAAAGCAGAAGATGTAAGAGAGAGGAAGACCAACTCCGGAGCTGAAAGATCTGCTTCAAACAAGTGGGAAAAAAGGTTTTCCGCTCTTTTCAACTGGAGTTTGACCCTACATTAACTATTTTGTTTTTCTTGCCATCATTGTTGAACAGTATGAAGTTGATTAGATGCCTTAAAAAAAGGCTAAATTGAAATATACCTGTATGTGAGCATCCGATTCCAGACGAGTCAGCCTCACCTGTCACAAACCTCCCTGCATGTCACTGGCCTGTACCAGTGAGCTCAACCATAATCCAGACATTCATAGTGTGTCTCAATATAAAATATTTGTCAAAGTGAAAATTAAAGCTTCCTGCGTGCAAACACATATTCATCATCTACACAGAAGTACACAATCTGTGCTGCTTTTGCAGGAGTGGTGGAGCACATCACATTCACGTCCACACAGGTGTACATGCACCTGAACACATCACTCATTTCCCCTTAGTCAGAGTCTGTGGTGTTTGCATTAGTTCATTGAGTTCTGAATTCACTGTTAGACGAGTCCACAGTGCAAATGAGGGTCGGCAATTAGCCTAATGAAGTGCAGGAGAAAATCACACTCAGTGCCGTGTTAACACTTGCTCGGTGAATATTCATGCGCTGTTGGTTTTGCAGATGTACTAAAAGGCGGCGCAGCGTTGCTGAATACCAATCATTGCATTTCCACCCGGCGCCAGTCTGGTCCCTCAGCTGAGGTGATGTCCTAATCAGCCTTGATGCTCAGGGGCTGTTTGCAGTGCGCTGAGGTGTGATCCTGTCCAGCTCCAGCTGCTGCTGTCCAACATTTAACGCCTTTTTTTTTGTTTCCACTAAAATGAGTCACTTTATAAAACAAATTATGTTAGATGATTTTAGTAAGTCAATATTTTTTCATGGATTTTTATTTATTTATTCAAATTTATTCATTTTAAAATACAACACAAAACAGTCCCACAAACTAGGTTTTTACAGCTTATAAATAAAATGAAGGGTAGCAGAAAGAAGAAAAAAAAAATCTTATTATATCTGCCCCCTCTTACTCAATCAAATCAAACAGCAATCATCTGTAAGTAACTGAACAAAAGAACAATTTGCCATGATTATCAAACTACAATGCAACATACGTAACATTATTTCATATATATTTTTGCAATAGTTCAGTTTTAATCATTTTCTTAAATGTAATCATTGTTTTTGCATTTTTTACTTCAGTCTCCAAACCGTTCCACAATCCAATGATGAGGTGGGTTTGAGGACCAGGCCAAGAAGAGGCAGCTTTTAGAAGCAATAAACAAAGAAACAAATAAATAAAGCAGACATAATGATGAAACATCTAAATAATAATAATAATACTAATAATAAATAAAAACAGGGGACATAAATAATCCAACAATGATCTGAAAATCAAGCAAAAATATGAAAATGTTAAATTAAAAACTGAGACCGTCGACCTGAAGGAGTCGTAAAGTACAGATGTGCTGATTACTAACTCAGGTCTTGTGTGTGGGATAAGAGTTACATCTGGAACAGTTGACAAAAATTAATGGAACAAAGAAAAAAGCAGAGAACTCAGAGACATTAAAATGAAAGCAAAACAAGACAATACCAAAAGGATAAAAAAATAAAAAAATAAAAAAAATACTATACATAAATCTGAGCAGGGAACATAAGAACCTCCAAACTACACCTCAGAGTGGAGAAGTTACTGTGTACTCTTCAATTCACACAAAATTCCTATTGTATAAACTGCTGAGTCATGGTTTTAACTTTTTGAAGTCTATCAGTAAAATATCAGGTTTTTCCACATTTTTAATTTCATGTGTATTTTCATGGAGATCCCATCTTTTTTATATTAAAAAAAATGGTGCATTATATACTGTAGTTGTAACAAAAACAAATTCCTTTGCACATATATTGTAAAATGTTGACTCTGTACTTTTTTTTACAGAAATGCTGAGGTCTGATTTTGTATTTTGTCCTGACATGACAATTGGAGAGCAATACAGTTGAGTACACATGGTAGTATTTACAGGGAACATACCTTGCACATACAGTATTGGGTAGGTACTCTGATGCATTATGTAACTCCACCAAGATTTGTTTAAAATTAATGAAAATTCAAGATTTTATTATACCACAAATGAACAACCGTTTCAATTTTTCCACTTATTTGTTAAGGATTTTTTAATATAAATTGTTGAACTCTTTATCAGCATTGAATAGAAATACTTTAAAACAATGTTGCCTTTTTTGGGGTGTTCTTTTACATAAAAATGTACAAAATCCCATTTACTCTAAACTAGTGTCTTATTAATAATGCACAACTTTCTCACCATCATATCATCTTTACACAAACTTTTCCTGATGTTACTTGTGCAGATCATTTTGTAACGATGACTTTTCAATTCGTCAACATAAACATTAAAAAAAATAATAAATACAGTAATTATTTTAAAAAAAAATCAACCAACCTGGAGAGTTTGTGGTCCTTTCTTTTGGAGATATTTCTGTGATTTTATGATTTTATAGGTGCACCCTTCTGTTTTTTTAACATCATAAACAATAGCTAACTTTTAAAAGTCATGTTTTTTTTTTTTTTATATCAATGCACATTAAATACAATAATATATAAATCAGGATACACAGGTTTTTGTAATCTGCACAACAAAGACAGGATTTTGGTCAAAGTAGATTTGTTATAGCACAATTATTGTTGATAAGATGTTAATAAATTATAAGTGATGTTAAGTATTTCCCTCTATTTTTAGTCTTTGCTTCTGTTTTTTTCTTCCCCCGCTTTCATCATTCTGGTCAGCCAGGCCAGCTTGCTGGGCAGCACCGACCGTGGGCCAGGCCAGCCAGATGGAAGTGAGATTATCCTCCATTAGATGACATAATGCTGTGGTGGCTGTTATTTCCCAGACACAAACAGAGCTGCCAGCTGGTCCTAAAACTGTGAGGAGGTGCTGCTGATTTGTCCGACAGACAAAAACTAAAACAATGACAGAAAAACTATAATAGCACAACTAATTTTATTGAGTGGCTATTCCAGTGAAACGCATTATATGTTTTAAAATTTGCAATTTAATTCAGATTCTTTATCACAGTTTGTCACATCATCTAACTGACATCTCCTGTTGGGGTCTTGTCTTGTGCCAGTGTTTCAAACTTATAATTTATTTAAAGGTTAATGTGGACTTTAATTGTTGAGTTGCAATAAACACATCTCTAATAAAAAAAAATAATGTAAATGAAAACATTTATTTCACTGATATGCTGCATATAACAAATGCTTAAATCACAAAAACACCTAAAGAAACAAGCAGCCCCTAAAAGAGAGAGCTTACAAAGGCAAATAGGTTCAAATAAACATTTAATTCATGCGGATTTGATTCTTGGGGAGTTGAAATTTTTTGGATGGTGACTAAATGTACCAAAAAAGTCAAGGCACAGCTATTAAGAGAAAAATACAAGGCATCATCCAGAAAAACAGGTTTTCACAGCCAGCTCAACACTGCACCCTAGTGGCCACTATAAGCAAATGCTATTTGTAATAAAAATCAGTTGTTTCTGGAAATGAATCAGTTTTTCCTGCTTATAATCTAAAACAAAGTGATTTATAGATGTGGAAAACATGTTTGACAAATAGGAAGGATGTCTTAATTGTTTGGACGCTTCTATAATTGGATCAAATACGTTTTTTATGTTTAGATTGCACTCTCTTGTTTAATTGCAAACAAAATATGTATTCTGTCCCCTTAAAAAATAGTTTAGATTTTAAAGAGGTAGACCACTTTATTAATTTATGACCCATATTTAAATTTTAGTTAAATAAATTTCACATAAATCGGCTTTATTACTTCAGATGTTGGCTTTTGACTTCCAGTTTTACACATTCTGACAGTTAAGCACTTTGGAAACAGGAAGTGAGAGTTTTTTGACAGTTTCTTCTTTGTATAAGCAACTACAGGGATACACAAAATAATTACACAAAATAATATGATTATTTTGTGTTAGGGTGGCAGAGTTTTCTCACTTTTAAGTGTCATGAAACATTCTTAGAACAACCAGGGGAAGATGAGGGCAATTTAGACATTTGTAATAGGCCGTAAGAAATAATAAAAAAAATGACACTATGTTTTTGTTTACCCACTGGAAGTGAATCACATTTGTTTAGCTTCATAAAACGAATTAAAACGGCTATGAAACTGCAACAGTGGACAGCATTTCTAGGGTTGAAAGGACACTAAAATAAATGCAAAATATATTATGCATGCACTAAATACATTTATAAACTTCTGACCACACAAGAGTCGACTGCTGCTGTTCATCTTGCTTGAAATGCAAAACATCTCCTTGATGTTCAGAAATAAAAAGGCCTCCGTTTTTCATTTTTGAATTATTCATTCCTTTAAAAGCCTCAGCGTGCATTTCACACAAGCAGCCATGTTGTGTAGCACAACTTTAATGTGGATTGTCTGCTTAACACGAAGAAGCTTGGATTATCTGACTAAACTGACCGCAGCCTGCTATGCAATGATTCACTCAACAATAAAATATCTACGAAAATCAAAAACTGCGTTTATTCAGTCAAATATCTAGATTAGGGTTTAGTTAAGATTTTTAAATTCCAGTCTCAAATTTACACGTTTCTGTCTATTTTTTGAAGTATAAGTACATTTACTGTACTTTGAATTACACATGGACTGCACAATACACTCCTAGATTTCTTTTTGTTTGTTTTGTGACATATTTTAGGTCTTAAATAACTGAAGTCTTCTCCAACAACCCCCCAAAAAAAGAAGCTTATTTTAAAGGTTTTAATGTATTGATCCGAGACGTATACCGCCGGTAATCTAAAAATTCCTTAAGTTTCATTCATAAATGTTTTCATCAACTTTTAAAAAGTTTTCTTTTCAGTTAAGAGTTTTGGGGCCGGACAGAGGTTGTCCAAGGGCCACTTTTAGCCTCAGGCTGCACATCTGGCCTAAACACGTCCTTGTTTTCAGGGCCAAAGGTTTCACTGGTGAACACAGATGACACATGAAGTGACAAAACAAGAAAAACTAATCATTTACATTTTCACACTTATGGATGAGTCTAAATGAATGGTAAAATATTTAATATGCTAAGAGAATATTTAGGCTAAACGTGTAAAAATATTTTTACATTGACTCAACACATCTGCCTGTAAAACATTAAGGCATCCAAGAATTTACAAAAATGCAAGAACTGTGCATTTCTACACAATTATGTAATAAAATCAACCTTTTTTTTAAAAAACAGATGGGATGAGACACGTCGTGGTGATCACGTTGAACTTCTTCGATACCATTAACTACAAGTGTTTCTGAATCGAAACTACAACTTTGCATATGTATAAATTTTACCATGAAGAAAAAAATTTAGAAAACAGATTGAATCAAATTTGTAAATAGAGGTTTTGGCAGAGGCAGCAGCTTCAGGAAGACCTTCTCTTTCCACAGCCGCCTCATCCAGCTCTTCTGGGAGGACTGTTCCCAGACCAGCCAAGAGACGGTCTCTCCAGCGTGTCCTGGGTCTCCTCTCAGTCGGACATGCCCATAATCAGAACCCTTCTCTATGGGTCTCTTTCCTTATCCAGGCCTGGAAAATGTTAAACTTAACCACAGTTTAGGGCTTATTACTGATAATAATAACATTTTAAAAAAGCTTTTAATGATGAGGCAGAAAATCTTCAAAAACAACTTTAATGTGCATGAAGACAGGAAGGACAGATGACATCAAAGTGTATGGGGCAAACAGCTTCGAAAATCAGGTAAGACATGAGGGAATGACAAAAAAAAATTATGGGAAGGTCTGAGTCTAGACAGATGTACTGTTTCTGACAAATTAGTTATTTAATCAAATCTGTTTGGAGGTCGACAATGAATGCGTCTGGTTGTCTATTGTGGAAAAACAAAGCAAATAATCCTCAAAAGATGAAATACATGAGATATAGCTGAGCTGATGTTCGTCAGATGATACGACTAGTGGACTTCACAGCTCCTCAGCCCTGGAGTAAAAAAAATTAAAAGAATATTAAGGAGAACAACAACTTTTATTTAATATTTTTTAACGGATAAAAGAGCAGAAGTTGCCGTTTTGTGTCGACTGACAACGTCTTGTTCTTGTAGAATCTGTGGGTGTTCGCCAGAAAAGGCTCAGAAAAAATAAAATCATTGATTTATAGCATTTTTTTAAACTTTGTCCTTCATAAAAACACAATTAGGAACCTTTTCCCATCTGTGTCAAAACCAAACCGTCTCCATTGTGTGAAAATATCGCTCGCTATTTGCTCTTCCGTGTCCTTTCATAAAAGAATCTTTGGACTGAACTATGCTCATATAATGCTGACCATGGTCCACGTGGGTTATCTTCCATCAAATCAGTTCCACAGTCCTCTACTTTAAGATGCATGAAGGGAGCGAGCTTCAGAGGAGTATCACGATGCACTCCAGCCTTCACAAGATCAAGTTGGAATGTGGTGGGAGGAGGCGGCTTATTAAGAAGAAAAAAAAAACGTGTTGTTGTAGATGGCAGCAGCACCCATTTTTCTGTAGCAACTGTGTAATTAGTCAA
The DNA here is from genome assembly GCA_031762415.1 of Simpsonichthys santanae. Taxonomy (NCBI): domain Eukaryota; kingdom Metazoa; phylum Chordata; class Actinopteri; order Cyprinodontiformes; family Rivulidae; genus Simpsonichthys; species Simpsonichthys santanae. The sequence goes on from JARVLU010001917.1 coordinate 14,589, forward strand.
TAATTACACTAATTACAAAGTGCTAATTAGAATGAAATTACAGAAATTTGGGAGCAGCTATTTTGAACTGTTATGCAATGATGAGTTTTCTTTTCAGAAGACAGAAATGAGTGCAAAGACCCCATATAGCAGAGCACAGGGGTAAGCAACCAGTAACTGCTGCCCGTCCATGGCCAACGCTGAGATGAAGATCTTCGAGGCTGAAAAACTGCACCAGCCAATGATTGTTGCCGTTAGTATAATCCCCATCATACCCCTAAAAAAAAAGACAAAATCAGAAATTTAGCCTTGATCATCCTAAAGCAATTTTATTAAAGATCTGAAACTTGCAACAAAATTAGAAACTCCACTTGACTGTGCTGGTTAAACTGAGTTTATTATGTAAAGCAGCTCGGTTTAGACCTCGGTTGTTAAAGACTTTTCTATTTACTGTTTGGTTTATGGTTCACAGCAGCAATGACATTGGAAAACATGTTGATCATAAACACTAAACAAAAGCTGCATCATTCTATGGATGACTCAACAGGTACTGTAATTTCCGGACTATTGAGCGCACCCGAATATAAGCCACGCCCACAACAACAAAAAGTACATATATTGGCCGCACTTTATAAGCCGCGGGTGTCCACGTTGTAATATGAGATATTTACGCAAATATATATTTTTAAACTCCTAATTAAATACGTACCGGTATCAAACAAATACATAAAATGTTTTTTTGATCTTCCTTCCTCCTGAGCACTGCATGTGCTCCATCTCGCAGCAGCCTTTTGAAACCCGTTGGCGATACAGGTTTTTTTTTTTTTTTGTTTTTTTGTACCCTGCTCTGCTCTCAGGATCCACTGGCAGACTTGAGTAGAAGTTGCTCTAAGCATACGGTCAGTTTTGGTAAATGATTTCTCACCTCTAGTCATTCAAGCCTCCCACCAAGCTCGAAGTGTCACTTTAAATGTACGATTCACACCGATGTCAAGCGGCTGAAAACAATTCATTGTGCAAGACAGGGAGGGGGTGACCTGTGACCTGTTTGCTTATTTTATTGGTTAGAATTTTTTTTTTAACCTTTAACTATACAGGTTCTCAGTGAGTCACAAGGACCCACCCCTCAGGAGAGACGTGCAGCCATGTGAGCGCCCGGGTGTGATGAGGCTAAACGTTTTGGTGGCAGAAAACTCGTTAGCCCGTCAAAAATAAATAAATAAATAATCCATGAATTAGCTGCAGCTTTGCATAAGACACGGTGGTCAAAGTATGAGACAAAAGTAGCAGCTTATAGTCCAGAAATTACGGTAATTTCCAAACAGAATTTACTTACAAACATACTGTTTACATAAACACAAACTGCCTGTATCGTACGGTAAACAGATGTTCAGTTCACCTGGATATTTAACTTTAATATGTTTTCTCCTATTTAAATCTCTTCATTTGATTTTGTTTTTGCAGCTTTTACAACTTTTTTATTTTCAATCTGTTGGAGGCCCTTTTAAACACATTGTTCAACCTTGTTCAGTGTAAGGTTTACGTTTAATTCCAATTATCTCTATTATCAGAAATGTTAAGTATGAGATTATTTTAAAGATCACCTCAGCCCCAATTTCAAGAATTTGATCTGATCTTAGATGGTGATAATATGGTAAGCGGAGTGAAACAGAGCATTGTGAGATGAATTTGATTTTGTTTAAGAGTCTGTGGACAAGATTTTTGTGCATTCTGACCTATAAATAAATTAAACAAGTATGTTTCCGAGCATACACTGTTTTGCTGAGAACTCACTGTAATGAGAGGAGGACTCCAAAGCTGGAGAGGAGGATCATGGGGAGGAGGCAGTATCCCAGCACGCTAGCCACGCAGCCAAAGGACACGCCTGTCATGCTCATGAGGTTGAGCAGACAGTACATTGCGAGGCAGCCGATCGCACTGATGCCGTACACATAACCAAACTGGATTTTACCCGACTGTAAGCAGAAAAAAGAAAACACACATAAAGACTCATACTTCAGTGTGTTTTAAAAACCATAAATTAGGAAATGCCATATGAACTTCCAAGTTTTAACATTAATCTAAGTAAGTTAGAAAGCAAAGGGTGAAATGTCACATCTGCATAACAAGCTGTCATGTTTCTGCTTCAATGTGACTCAAAGTAAGTCAGTTATTTATTGTATAGTTGGGCTGATTACACCAGAGAAAAACTGCACTAGAATAAGCATTAGAATGGGCATAGAGGTATCCAAGTACTCTCCATGTGTGCTCGGTAAATTGTTTTGATAAATGGAAACAAAAGGACAAAACATATTCAACTATCAAAATGCAATCAGTATTGTCTCTGGTCATCAGAATCTACCCAGTGATTTACCAAGAGGAGTGTTGCCCCAAAGGCCAAACAAAAGACCATCGGACCAGCCAGGTCTGTCTCGTTCATGATGCTGCCATCTGCTGCTTTCATCGGATGGAGCACTGTCAGAGTCTTCTGCCAGATGTGGTCAAAATTGATGCCTAATTCTAAGAGGGGACAAAAATGACACCTTTAGAATACCACAGCAGTGATCAAAAACTTTTAAAACAATTATACAATATAGTCATGCAATCTTTATGGGTGTTTTTAAACTCCCGTCTTTTATTTACCATGATGAATTTTAATTGTGTTCTGAAATACTGTGTCTGGTTTTATTATCTTTGTGCTGCTGCAAATCTTGGCCAGGTCTCTCTTGAAAAAAGAGGTTTTTAATCTCAATGAACTCTAGCTCGTTGAATAAAGGTTTAATAAAATAAAATAATAACAAATAAAAAAATGCAAATGTTCTAAAGCAGTGTAATGATTTCACAGTTTATATTCCAGGAACTTGAAATTATTCAGAAGGGCTGGAAACTGTACAACTTTTAAGTCCAACATAAACACCTGAAAAAGCAAACGCTCAAACGCTTAAATCGACACATCACTTGGTTTATGCAGCCACTTGACCAAGTGATATCAAAACTTGTCATTGTTGTGAAATATTCATGGGAAAAAAAAAAAAAAAAAAACACACACAACAAGCAGTTTGCTACACCCAAAATGTTTTAGTATTCATGCTGTACTTCATTTACCTTCTAGCAGTGGAGGCTCATCATCGAAGCTGTTACTGTACATGGACTGTGACGTGGACGGGTTGTAAGTCTGTGTAGGCTGGAAGATTTGTCCTGTGTACGGCTGCTGAGGCTGCATCATTCCTGGGGTAGAATAGCCCATGGGCTGGGAGTAATCATACTGACCGTACTGCCTGGGAAATGTATGTTGACAGTGATTGATGGGACACAAAACAGTCTAAAAAAACCCTGCATAATCTGGCACTTGAGAAAAAAAAACATGACTCATAGCATGTAACAAAGTAATACATTCTACAAACCTCATTTTCCTCATATACACACAGATTTTGTAATATCTACTAATCACTTAAAACATCAACAACATCAAATATGGTGTAAGCAGAGGCTTAAAAATGTCCCATGGAGTAGGTTTAAGCTCCTGCAATGGCACTTTACAGATATGATTTTATTTATTTTAAAACAGATCAATGAATAGAGGAGAATTGGATAGAAACAATGCATTTTCTTACTTGTTGTAAGGGTTTTCAGAGTTGCTGTAGCCATAGCCAGCCTGGTTTTGGTCCTCTACACTGTAGCTGGACTGGTAAAAGTCTGTGTTGAAGTTATCAAACCCCGACATTTCTTACTCTGTTGGTAACAAAATGACGAATGAAAATATGAATAATTTAAGAGAGTTCAGATTTTTATTTTCCCCCATTGGTTTGCATCTTGCATAATTGCTAGTAAGTATCCAAGTAATAATTTTAAGGGCATTTTAGAAGTTTTATTTTAAGTAAACCTGAAAACACAATAAGAATCTAAACAACCACATCCACGTTTAGGAGTATTTGGGCACCAACTAGAAGTTTACCCATTTAGTCAGAGAGCTTTGGTTTAATGATTTAAATTTTGGTAAACAGTGCTGCCATTAATTTAGATTTAAACATATTTACACATAAAATGTAAGGCAATATTAAAAAAAAGGCTTTCAAATAAAAACATCTTTGAAGAATTAACAATAAATTAAGTCAATTTCTGTTTTATGAAATTGCGTACCTTCTATCAGTTATATTTGTATAAAGATCAAGAATATAATGTTTATAAATGCAAATACTGTAGTTATTCAAAAGTAGAACCAACATCATAATCTGTAAAACATGCAAACAGACTAGGTTTGCACTGAAAACAACAACAGATAAATACATTATGGTGTTTGGAATATAAAGTGATCCACATAGCACATAATTATTTATTTTAAAGGTAAGTAAATGGATATATCGTAACAGCCAAACTAAATAGCTGATCTTAAACGTATCAAGCAGGACTTTAGGTCAAAACAACGCAAAAAAACAAAAGTTTTTCAACAATTATAAAGTCAGGAAAAGTGAAAGAGTTGAAAGCGAAGTTTATTAATGATGTTAAAGGATCCAAAACTTCAATGCTTTCAGCGTATTGTTTTTAACAAAGCTTTGCAACTGATTTAACGCAATTAATCCATCCGAGTCCTTAAAACTAGATGTTCTACACAACAGCAGTGACTGCTCCTCAACTTCTCCGTCAGCTTAAATGTAATAGTACTTATTATACAGTGCGTAGTACTCAAAACAGATACAACTACACTTTAAAGCCTAAACATGTTTTGCAAAGGAGACATTTATAGTATACCCAGTGGGACCCCGAATAGATTAACAGTCAAGGTACAAATTATAAGCAGTGTGTCCAAATAATTGTCTTAAGTCTCATTTCAGTCTCCAAAACTCACCGAAAAATTACTTTCTATTTATATCAACAACGACAGCAGAGTAGCGTTAGCTTGTTTGGGATAACTGTAGCTTCTTAAAAAGATGCTTCCGCCTTCACAAACAACAACAACAAAAAACAAAATACATGCTGTAAACCCTTTTGTGTATCTTAACCATTAGATGTAGAAACTATCAATCTACTTGGAAAAGCGAAATCGACATGATTGTTTCAAACTAGCTGTTAGCATCTATTCCATCTGTCTGGCTAACCGCTAGTTTGTTAGCTTTAACGGTCGTAAAGACGTAACTTATAAATATTACATCTAGTGCGTTTTATTTTACTTAATTCACGACCACGTAACCTTTATCTTCATCATCAAAAAGCATCATAACACAGTGACTTGCCTGTGTGCCAGCGGACAACTCTAGAGCCCTGCCAACTTGACAGTGGTTGCTACGTGTCAAGAGAAAGGTGGAGTACGGGAAGTTGTAAGGGACATGACACATTACCCGTTGAAGGCAATATAGCACCATCTACAGGTAATGATTGGTACTTCAATGTAAGATTCCCCCCCCCTACCCCCCACAAAGAAGTAACCTTGTCCTTTCGTTTCAATTTAAAACATTATTTTTGTCTGTCTTTTTTTCTTCTTCTCGTAAACAACACCTCAATTTCCTATTTACAAACACCTTATTCCTATTTATCCATTCTTTCTTAAGGAATCAGGTCTCTCTTGTAAATGAGTCCCAGAGGCTCCATGGGATTAACCTGTCTAAATAAAGGTTTAATGAATTTAAATTAAAAGCAGTGGTAGCATACAAAATCTATAAAAACAAACAAAAAAGGTTGATCTAAGCTCTTCGCAGGCCAAAACAAAATTAAATTAAAAAAGTAAAACAACAAATAAGACAGAACAAATAAGAATAATAAATAATAAATACATGCATAGATATGAAGATTCTCAATCGTCCAGGGCATGCTAAATCCAAACAAGATTAAAAGCAAAAACAACGGGACTTCTGTTCTGTAGCTGAAGATGTTTTGCTTCTCATCTGAGGAGCTTTCTCAATTCAAACCATTCACACTCCCTGTTTCTTTGAATTAAAAAAAAAAAAAAAAAAAAAACTCCTCGGATGAGAAGCAAAACATTTTCAGCTACAAAACAGAAGTCCCATTGTTTTTTGCTTTTAATTTGTTTGTATTTACGCATGCATACATACATACAAATACATTCATTAAAACTTTATTTATACAGATTAGTCTCAATAAGTCACTTGGACTCATTTACGGAGACCTGTTTTTAACCATAGAACACAGATGAGGTACAGACAACAATAGGCAATCATATAAAAGCTTATAAAAAGAAAAGAAAATAAAAGAAATTATATAAAAAAGAAAGAAAGAAAGAAACAAAAAAAAAAGCTACATTATAAAATGTTGTAAGAAACAATAGGAACATGTCTGCATTAGTTTTAGCCATAAACTTAATAGTTGTTTAAAATCCCTTAGAAAGTTCAAGGTCAAGAGCTTCAGATCTTTTTGCAACGTGTTCCAGGAAACAGGAGCAGAGTAAGAGAAGGCCCTTTTGCCAAGTTCGGTCTGCACTGAGGGGACACTGCAGGTAATTACGTCATACATGCATACATAGATCCACATTGTACGGTGTGAAAGGAGCAGAGATCACAAAGCTGCAGGACATCCAGTTCCTTGGATCAACTGTCCAGAAAAATGGGGAATGTGGTAAAGAGATGAAGAAGAGAGTCCAGGCAGGATGGAGTGGATGGAGAAAAAAGTTTCAGGAATAATTTGTGACATACACTAAGTATGGCAGCAAATGTAAAAGGAAACGTTTAAAAGAGAATAAGCTATGTCATATGGTTAGAGGACAGTGGCAATGACCAAATGGAAAGGAGAGAGAACTGAAAATAGTAGAGCTTAAGAGGTTCTCCTTAGGAGTGACAAGGATGGATAAGATTAAGAATGAGATCATCAGAGGTACAGCCCGGGTTGAACAACTGGGAGATAAAGTTAGAGGCCAGACTGAGACGGTTTGGACATGTCCAGAGGAGGGACAGTGGGTATATTGGTAGAAGGATGTTAGAAATACAGCTGCCAAGGAAAATACAAACTGGAAGGTCATAAAGGAGAATATGATATATGGGAGAAAATAAAAGCTACAAAGTTATATAATGTAGCTAATCTTTTTTGTGTAAAAGAAAAAATATCTTAGTGGTAACACAGGTAAAAAATAAAATAAAATAAACATATGTCCATGTTTTGAAGTTCTAGAAAAACTGGTTGGGTGAATCACATATTGCTCAGTATGTACAGTAGATGTTAAAAGCAGTTTATTCACTGAGAAAAGATGAATCCAGGCAATATATAGAACATTAAAAGTGACGACAGTATTAATAACACTTTCAAGATCTTTAACAAAAAGACACAGCTTTATATTGACATTTACACTGAATTATATAAAGGCAATTTCACAACTTCATTAACCTGCTTATCACTTTTAGTTATCTGCCAAGAATCAGAATGAGGACACACAACAAATAAAATGGATTAGATTATCAAAACCAAACACTTTTGTTTTGTTTTCATAGAGGTTGACCAGAAGGAAAAAAAAATAAAAAAAAAATTGAAAAATAAAGAACCCAAGACGTCATGTAATCAATTACTATGGCCTCAGCTTAATTATAACTCATTTTCTATGATGATGTATTTATATTGAATGTCAAGCACCAAATAAATAAACAAATAAATAAATAAATAAATAAATGAATAAATAAATGCATTGAAGTCATAAATAAAACCTCGTGTACCCATCCTTTGCACTCTAAAAAGAGCTTTGGGCTGTAGTTCATCTGAGGGACTTGTTTACATTAATCTCACTTAATTATTTTGGTTTGGTGAACAGAACTTACTTTTATGGGTTTGATGAACTTCAAAGTCACACATTTGATCTGAAATGGATTTTCTACGTAGAGCCCAAGTGAAATGCAATAAAGTTGAATGTAGCTTTAGTACGTGTGACGTCAAGACAAACTTCACCCAAGACAGATCCGTCTGTGATTCTTTTCTTTAGGATAGTTCAGTTTCTTTTTATTTTGAACAACTTAGAAAGTTTGAGTTGACTTTCCATAAAATTAAGTAAGAAGAATTTGAATTTTTTATTTGAAATAAACTAAATTTTATGAATAAAACAAAACTTAAATTTGTCAAGTTAAACTTAATAAATTAAGTTGGATAAACAGTTGAATTGTTACCAATTGAAACAATTCATTTACTTTGTAATTTTGACCAACTCTTCTCATTTACTTTGGATAGTGCAGATTTTTTTAATTTTTTTTTTTAATTATTATTTTGATTTGGTACAACTTAAAACTTTGAGTTGACTTTCCATAAAATTAAGTCAGAAAGATTTGAATTCTTCATTTGAAATAAACTAAACAATCTGAATAAAACTGACAAATTTGTCAAGTTAAACAAATGTAATAAATTTAGTTGGATAAACTTAACTGAATTCCCTATTCCCAATTGAAATAATTCATTTCAGTTGGATCAATACATTCTCTTTTTAGAACGTGGTCAGGCAAATAAGAGTCTACATAAAACCCATTAAACTAACATGAAATTGTACAGTACATCATAAAACAACTGCTACTTGCTTCAGCTCTCTGAGACCCAGTCGAGTTATGATGTCGTGTAGTTGGAGAACATCAAGGCTTAATGTTTGCAAATAGATTCAAAGCGTGGATGACAATAAAGGGTAGCGGAACAGGACAAGTACCAGGCAGCTGGGACGAACAAAGGTTGTCGCTTTGAACAGGAAGCAGAGGGGGAGCTCAATCACTCTCTGTGTGCAAGATGGTACAGATAATGCAAAGTAATGAGCCCATGACCTCTGGTGAGAGGAAGTATGGACAGTAGGAAATGAGAAACAGAATAGCAGATGCTCATTTAGACTGTTATGTACAGAAAATTAGAAATGAAGAAATGCAAGCAAAGAGAGAAGGAGAG
>JARVLU010002038.1:0-11545 GCA_031762415.1 Simpsonichthys santanae
GTGTGTGTGTGTGTGTGTGTGTGTGTGTGTGTGTGTGTGTGTGTGTGCGTGCGTGCGTGCGTGTGTGTGTGTGTGTGTGTGCGCCACATATTGGCTTCCTGCTGCTGTGTGACACGACACATACGGCGCTGAGGAGATTCTTTACGCAAGAGAGGGCCAGAGAAAATTGCCTTTTGAGAGCTGCAGCACTGATGAGCTCCCCGCGTGTGTTCGTGGAGCCGTCAGCGGGAGGCGGTGCAGACCGGAGACTGGAGGCTCGTGCTGTGTCACCAGCCAGGACCGCTCAGCTGTTCAGTCTCCGTCTGTCAGCCGGCGCCCCCTTCAGAGAGGCGGGATTCACACACCGATTGTTTTCACGCGGCTGGGAAGTCGTGAAAGTGTGAGCAGAGAGGAGAGAGAGTCCGTGTGTGCAGACATTGTCTCACCTCCTTCGTCACATTTCTCAGGCGGCTTGGCTTTTTTGGCAAGACGAGGGTCCAGCCAGGTGGTGGTCTTGGTGTTGTGACTATAAATACAAAACAGGGACAGAGCTTTAAGTGCAGAACAAACAAACACTGACAGGTGTGCGGTCAGATCACTGAAAGAAACAGCAGAAATGTGGCTAACATTTCATCTTTTGCAATCGGATGGATCACAGCCGAAGCTGAGCAAAACACATGAAATGAATGGAAAAAGGAAAGAAGAAGTAAAAGAGATGAATAGCAGCAGCCCTAAAAGGAAGGACTGGGCAGTTATAGAGATCATAAAGAGCAGAGCTGAGAGAGCAGGTCAAGGGTGGTGAGCTCCATTTAGCTCGTTGTTTCTCTGCCTGGCAGAATGAGCTATTGATTTAGCAGCAAACAGGAGCACCTGGCTCTCCCAGAGGCCCAGCACTGACTGCTAGCCACACTGACGGCCTGGTAAACAGTGCTGCCTGCTGCTTTTAGTGCCAGCCAACAAACCCCACATCAAACACAGGGGAAACAAAAGTGTGTGTGTGTGTGTGTGTGTGTGTTGAGTTGGCTTTTAATTGAGAGAAATGTTTCTGCCATCACAGTGGACACAGGTAGCCTTCATGTTTAGCACCTAGTTTGGTGCAGAGGAGTGTTCAGGATGGAGAACTGAAGGTGGACAGAACTTTTAACAGTGGTGGAAAAAAACATGGAGGTGAAACCAGTAGAGCAGGGAGGAGTTAGCAAAGTGTAATAAGAGTATAATGACATCAAAACAAAGCAGTGGTAACAGAAAGGATACTTACTCTATGAAATAGACCATCCCAGTCTCTGTGTAGGCCATCTCCCAGTTTTTAGGTAAAGGCTCCTGACTTTCATCCAGTGTGTTCCAGACACGGAGGTCCACGGACCCCGCCGACTGGTTGTAGCTGGGCACCGACCTCCTCCAGTCCAGCTTGTCCTTGTGTTCTGTGACCCGGCATGAAGACAGGGACACGGGCACGGAGAGCGTGATAGGAATGGGATGGGAGTAAGAGTGTGGGAGATGATAGAAGGAGAAGGAGACAGGAGGTGAGACTGTGGCACCATTAGAGCTCCTCTGGACTCCTTGCATTTCTCCCAGTTGCTGCTTTCTGCTGCTGCTGCTGCTGCTCGGGCTGCTTTCCCCCGAACACTGTGTGGCCGGTTACATCAACAGGAGTTGTAGGGGTTGGGAGAGAGAGAAGGCAAGAGAGACACATACAGGAAGAGGAAGAAGGCGACGCATTTGCCATAGGATTTACATGTCAGCAATGATTGTATTTCCTCCAAGGCAAGGGCAGGGAAGGAGCGCCACCGCACTGCTCTGTCAGCGTCACACTGTTGCTTGGTGTGTGTATGGGCGTTGTGCATTTGCATAATCTTGATGTGTGTGTGAACAACTGCCTGTACAAGAGTCTTATCTCAGGTTTCCATCAGACTCTGACCGGCTGCATCAGCTGGGACGGGTGCACAGCGGGGGATGAAAAGTGGCGGCTGTTTGACTGGAGGGCGTTAAGTTTTTGTGCCCTTTTTTTCATAGTGGAATGATGGAGATTTCTCTACACTTATAAAGTTTTTCTCTTTTTAAATCAACTGAATGCAAACACACATTCCAAGTTAAAGCAGGTTTTAGTCCTTACAAGCAAACACAAAGAGAACTGCTGAAAATCTGGGCCTCATAAGCTGACGAAAACACAGGAGAAAAATAGTCGCACAATACGAAACGGCCATTATCAAACTGCCTCTGAAGCATAGAAATACTGTACGTTCTGCTGCTGCTGCTGCTTTTGAGCATTTTACAAATCCAAACCATCCACATGCTGACACACAGACTGAACCGCAACAATGTGATGTGCAGTTAGGACTGATGTTCATCTACACCTGTAGGCTGCTGCTTTTTCACAATGTCCCAAAAAAAAAGACAAGAACTGTTTCTTAAACCGTTCCAACAAACGCGCCCTGCTGGTTTGCAGGTCTGGCAGCAGTAAATGGTGCAACTGGGACTCTTTAGAAGCCTCATCATTCAATCTGGTCAAGAAAAACAAAAAATCTAAAATGTCCGCATGAGATTTAACTCTTTTGATTATTTATTTTAAAAAACTGACAGGACCTTTGGTTCTTGTACTACTTTTAAACAAAGGGTCATCGATTGTAAAATAAGCCATGCAAGTACATCTTTTGGAAAGAAATAAGAATGCTGAGAAATTCCCACACTGAGGCGGGTTTTAGCAACATCTCTACTAACAGACGTGATTTAGAGATAATTTGTACGGAATAATGGAAACTGGTCATACTGCAGAATGATGTGGAGTTTTACTGATTCAGACTCTGTTAAATTATACAGTGATGTTTGGAAGGAGTTCTGTGTGAAAGCAGTAAAAAATGTAATTAAATAAAAGGCTGTAAAGATTCTCACCTCCTACACCGTTGACCATAGGAGGTCTCTCTTCCTCCTCTTCCTCCTCTGGAGCCATGCTGTCGGTTCTGTCCATTTTACTGACTGACGTTGTGCGTTTTCGCTGGACTTCCGTGTCAAAATCTTCATCAAACAAAACCTGGTCCACCAAATCTGGCTGTACGGGGCTGGGCTCTGCGGGGGGCTTCGGTGTTCCATAGTAGTTTCCTGGAAAAGTCAGACAGATGTGGAGACAAAAACCTATCAGTGTTTTGGAACATAGATTATTCAGTACTTCATTTCTTGACACAATTATTGACATAACCTAAAGTTTTCAGGCAAAGGTAAAGTGGTAACCCTAACCCAGACAACTACAACAACTTATACCAATGATCAAGCACAGTGGTGGAGGTATAATGATTAAAGTTTGTTTGGCCTGTGTTGTAACTGGAGGTTTGCATAATTTAAGAGGTACGTGGTAACCACACTGAATCAAGAAGAGACTCAGTCATGTTCTAGTGCTGCAGTGATGCATCTGACACAGTGGGGTCAGTTAGTGCAGTGTACAACAAAATCTCAAGACCATCAAGGCATTCTGGAGTGAAATGAGCTGCCCAATAAACAAACAAACAAACAAACAAATATATTTATACTGTATATATATATATATATATATATATATATATACTGTACATACATCTATGTATATGTGTGTATGTACAGTGTGTAGTTTCTTTTCACAAGCACGTACATGTTTAACACCCTGGTAAAGTACACCAAAATGCAGGAAATCACATCTATTTTAGTCAGAAATTTCTGGGGGGAGGACTTTAAGACTCCTCGCATCACACTGCCGCTCGTTGCATTCCAGAGCCAATCAGTTTACAAATTCAGCCCCGTTACCTGGTTTGACTACTGCTGTTATGATTGTGTTCTGTTTAATGTAAAGAGTTTTCTGTGATAATTTGAACAGTGTCAATACATTTATTATGCTCATTGTGTGAATAGGTAACGTTGTAAAGAGGTTTTTGATACAGTTAATGTTCTCAAACTGTAATTTTTGGAAGTTGAAATGAAACATTTTGTTAATTGTGTCTTGGATGAAAAATAGTCCATGTATAAAATTTGTATTAACTCTATTAAAGATTAGGAGTTTATGTTACACAGATATTTAGATAGCATTAAAGAGACAATTTGAAGAAAGAAAAAAAAAAAAAATAAACAAACACAAACAAAAAAAAAAAAAAAAAAAAAAAAAAAAAAAAATTAAAAAAAAGGAAAGCTCGGTCTCAGTCACAAGACCAAGGCTCTCAAACAATTCATTTCAACCTTTATTTATAGGATAGTGACCCAAAGCACAGAGATAAAAACAGCCAAAATGGCTACGAACAAACTATTGGACTTTTTAGAAATGGTCTTCTGAGCCCTGTCCTAAACCTTAATGCACATCTGTGGAAGGAACTGTAACATCTAGAAAAATGACCCTTCAAACCTGAGACAGCCAGAGCAGTTTGCTCACGAGGTGTGGACCAGAACACCTGTTGACCTGTTGGTGCATTAGTTGCTTGATTGAAGTGATTGCCCAAACTGTGCAACAGAATATTAAACGAGTGTCATGATCACGTTCTCCATCATGTGCCTCCATGTCATGTTTCTGCACCTGTCCCTCTACCACACCCCCTCTGCACTTTCTGCTCATCAGCACTTATTCACTGCATGTGAATGTGCAATCAGGCACCAAAGACAACATTTGTAACTTTTAACATTAAAAGTTACAAATGTTGTCTTTGGTGCCTGATTGTCTTCCAAATATTAGTGTGTGAATGACCAACTTAAAACACTTTGTACAACGGTGCTTTATGAAGTTATGTCCATTTATTTCTATTAAATGACAGGCAGTTCCGCCACATTTAAAATGGCGGACGGTCCGACATATTGTTGCAGCGGGCAAGCCCGCTCAAGTAGGCATCTATGTATGTCTGTGGGTCTCACCTTCAGCAGATCTCTTGCCTAGTCTACTTGCTGCAGTTCCTCTCTCTACTGGTCCCACATCTGCCAAGCTTCCACATGCTGGATGGTCTCCCGGTAGAACTGTAATTTCTAACCTGGGCCCAAAGCCAGGTCAGGCCGGGCCATGCTAATGTGCTGGATGGGCAGGTCGGGTTGGTGTCAGACTTTTGATTGCGTCAGCCACGATCCAATTATATGGCAACATGGCTTGTCATAAAACTCAATTATATAGCAACATGGCTTGCCATAAAGGCTTGCCATAAAATCAAATTATACGGCAACATGGCTTGCCATAAAATCCAATTATATGGCCACATGGCTTGCCAAAAAATTCAGTTATATGGCAATATGGCTTGCCATACCTTCACCAGCCGTACAAGGCCATTTCACCGCGAGCTGACCAGCCTTGAGGTAAAATAAAGTTCAGTTAAGCTTCAGATGGGAGCGTGGGTACCAGCTTCACTCAGCATCAGATGGGATTGTACTGCCAGGCAGCGATCCATCGCCCAAATGGACGTTCATTTAGCCGCTGCACTCGATGGATGCGCGAGGCCGACAACGCAAATGAGATTGAGGTGAGATCCCACAGGAGACGTCAGAGCGGCCTGCGTCTGAATAAATCAGAATGCAGGCAAAAACAGGGTTTTAATGCTCTTTGACAGCCATGAAAGGACAAACACCACCTCTGATCTTCTGCCCCTTTCATTCAGCCGTGCATCAGCGCGGTAAAGTTGGTTTTACGTTGGACGTTGGACATTGGAGCTCTGTGGCTTCAGCGGTGCGTTCCTCTCATTCGAGATTGGCTGACTGAAATCAGACTGCCTGCATCGGATCAAACGAGAGGAACACACTGCTGAAGCCACGGAGCTCGAATGTCCAACGTCCTACATAACACTAACTTTACCGCAGTCCACGTGTCCACCGACCGTTAATATACTATAAGCAGTCAAAGCTTAATTAAAAATGGTTATTTTGGGTGCAGACCTGTAATTACTGTTAATGTGTCAGGTCGGGTGGGGTTCGGAGATGATGGCTATGGGCTGGGGCCGGGTCAGATCGGATTTTTTGGGCGCAAATGCAACTCTACCTCCTGGCCACCCATCTGAACTCCGGACCAGATCTGGACAATCTTCATGCCATGTGTCTGAGCTCTGGTCCACCTGTCCTAGTTCCAAACTCAAGCTGCTTTCCAAGCCCTTACTCTTCATATCAAAACTGAGAAGAATGTAATGAAAAATGGTCACAGTGCATTGCAGCCACATAATTACACAATAAATGCAACTTTATTACCAGACAATAAAAACAAATTATTTCTAAACAGCACTATTTCTTTATTTTGATTTTGTTTCCAAGGCTCAGTGAGGTGTGAATGTCAGTGGGGAGTCTAGTTCTCAGCTACAAATCATTTTTGTCAGAGCTGAACTAGTTGTAAGAATTGAGGTCAAGGTTTTTCTGCCACCTCTCTCAAATTTCGGAGCAATCTTCAAACTAGGGGTAGAGAAAAGTAGTTAAGGAAGAGACTGACTTAGTTTTTGGCACAGGGCTTTAGTTCCATGTGTTAAATCAGGCCCACATACGATTCTTCCACTTCTCAGTTTCTCTTTTGTAAAAAGCATCAACTCTGCAGGAAATGGTCCCTAAACAAAACTGTTTTTGTCCCATTTACTCGTTGCCTTTTCAGGGTCTTCTGACTTCATCTCTGCTAGTGTTGGCTCCCAGGCACTCGATCTCCCTTTAAGTCCATCAGCTTGCTTTGCTGTCAAGTTGGCGCCTAAGGCAGCAAACAGCGCTTCTCCACAGAGCGAGCCTTTGTCTTTTCCCAACTGCAGGAGAGGGATGACCCACTTTACCAGTCACCACCTTCTCCTGCCTGAGAAGGGGAATAAGAGGAAACAAAAGCTTGAAAAGCTCACGAGGTAAGAATAGAACTGGGACGGTATGATGTCCTGATGCACTGGTTGTTGCCCGTCTCCAGGAACATACAGCACCACGTATGGAATTACTGCGTGGTTGGGACTTAGCAATGTCCAAGAAGCTGATCATAGTTTTGTAACCATCAGATGGCATTTTAGGGAGAGGACAGACACTGTGCCAAGGAGGAAGTGAGAAACACGAGAAGGAGCACCTTCTTACAGACAGAAACTCTGAAACAGAAACGAAGGTCTCACGGCGACTAATTTTGAATTGATTCTCCTTTATTTCCTGTTATTTAAGCAAACCGTTTTTAAACACCTTAAAATATGCACTATTAATATAACAAGGAAACAAAATGAAGTATGTAATTTGTACAAACATCAGTTTTAATTATAATCTGCTATAAAAGTAATCTACTAGAAAACGCCATCATAAACTGCACATAAGTATTGATTAGTGTAATCACCTAGTTCCGTTTTTGTTTACAAACTATTGTGGCAGAAGTATTAAATCCCTAACCAGGTCTGTAATTATTAGGAGGCTTAACGATGGAATGCAAGATGAGAGAGGTAAATCGTAAAGCTAATCTGTTTCTGCAGAGCTCATGCAGCAGGTACACAGAGCTGGGGAAGAGCCCATTAGCAGGAAGCTGGGAGGCGGAGGCCACAATAAGGAAGTGCAGTGAGATGGATTGGACTGTAATTATGCTGCACTAATGAGCCGCGATATGAACAGCCACCATTGTTGAGGATCTATAACATCATTTAGCACAGATAGACAACTATACAATACAGAAAGCAACAAAAACAAGTGCTTGGCTGTTTTAAGTTTGCATAAAGACCCAATTGTGACACTTTTTTTTTTTGAAGTAAATAACTCTCATTACTTCTATTTGAAATTTAATGTGACAAAAAGTCTTCTGATCTGAAAACTTTACAGTATAATATATCGCATAAACTATTAAAATCACTTCAAGTTGTCAAAATGTATGTACTAATTAAAAACAAGTATTTTCAGAGCAATAGAAAAGGGTTAGGCCAAATGGGTGGAAAAGTGGGATTTAAAAAACAAGCCAATTATAGATGTAGATAAAATGCACTTAAGAAAAATGGGTAGGAAAATATGATGATGGTAAAATCACAGTGAAAGAAATAAGTAAAAACGTAAGTGAGGGCCACAAATTCAGCATTTACAGTATTACTGCACCTGAAGTAGCAACACTTTTAGGAATTTCTCAGTAAAAAAGGCCTTATTTATAAAATTTAAATGTCATTGTGAGGATGCTTGTTCTGAGGCATTAGTGATGTTTTTGCAGTAATGAGTGCATTGCTCCAGTCCGTTATTATTAAAAAAGAAGCTGAGTTGAAAGCAAAAGTTGTTGATTCAACGGTCTGTCTATAATCCAACTCTCACCTACAGTCAGGAGACGTGGATCATGACCAAAACAATGAGATTCCAGACACAAGCAGCCTGGAGTTTCCTGCTTCAGTAACCTGAAGCTCTTCTGGTAGCTTGAAGTAAGGTTCCAGCTCCTCTGCAGAGGTTAACTCCTGGACTACTCTCTCTGGAGATTTTCTGGACACTTCCCACAGGGCAGATCCACAACTCGGTGGAGGAGCTGGAGAGTGTTGCTGGAGAGGATGATGACAAGGTCTCCCTCCTGGACCTGTTGCTTTTGCAACCACCGATAAGGGGAAGAACCAGACACTTTTGTCTCTACAGTTCAGGTTTTATTCAGTGCAACAAAGCTTTCTCACAGTGACTGTTTGAGACTTACTTTCTACTCTGTTTATGCCTGCCTGTCTAAATAAGAGTGCTGTCAGGGATGTCAGACACAGGTGTGTGGTTACCAATGTGACACTGAAGCACCACTGGCGGCAGCTTGCTTTAACATTTCTTTTACATTTAATATGGGTTTTCTTTATTTTTTTTAAGTTGATACATCAAAAAGTCAGCATTTTGTCAGCTTAGATTTTTTTAATTTACCCTTTATTTATACAGGTAGTCTCATTGAGCCTTGAGAACTCATTTTCAAGAGAGACCTGTTTAGGGGCCTTGCTCAGGGGCCCAGAGTGGGGCGAATGAGGGTGGAGGCAGGTGTGGATGTTTCACCTTTTTCCACCCACATTGTTTGATGTTGTCGGTACCGGGGCTTAGTCCAGTCTTTTGCCCCATATTGTTCTGTCCATTGAAACTACAGTTTTATCAGTTACAACATGTCAGTCCTGTCTATCAGACCCTTGTTGGTCCTGTCCATTGTTTTATGTTGTTCCTTTCCGTTGCTCATTGTTCAGACTGTCCATGTTGGTCTTTTAAATTGCTCCTGTCTATTGTCCTGTGTTGGTACTGTCCATTGCTCCTTGTTGGTCCTGTTTTTGTCCCATGTAGGTTCTGTCTCTTGTGTCTTGTTAGTACTACTCATTGTATTGAGATTATTTCATCATGGTGTGTAGGACCCTACATGCTCTACCACTAACACAGGTTGGTGCAATGATTTAAACCAAATGAGATGTGAACTTAATGTTAAACTTTTTTTTTTTTTTACAAGAAGCACTGGTCAGCATTTCATCTTTTTTATGATGTGTAGAATGTGTTTTGAGCCTTTTTTGACATGTACTATTCATATTGAGTCTTGAGACCTTTACATTGTTTACAGTATTTTTGTTCTTTCAGCTGCTCCTTCTTCAGGTGTCACCACAGTGAACTAACTCACTCGAAGACTTGGTGATTGTTTTCACACCAGATGTCCTTCCTGACACAACCACAGACCACTGAGCTACCACAGCCCTCTGTGTTAGAGCTGTCATTTCTAACCCGAGTCCGGGCCGGGCCAAAATAATGTGCTTGATGGGCAGGTCGGGTCGTGTCTGGCTTTTGACTGCATCCGCAGACGCGCATGGCTGATAATCCAATTTGGATCACCAGCTGTGAGCGGCCGTTTGACCACGCGCCAGTTGAAGGAGTTAAAAAAAATGTCCAGATGGACCACTGCCAGCAACCCACCTGAAGCTTAACTGGACTCAGCCGGGGGTTTTTCGGGTTTGGGTCTCTAATTACAGTTAGTTTATCAGTTTCAGGTCAGGCCGGAAAATACTTCTTAGGCCCGACTGGAACACCACTACAGAGAGCTTCCATCTAGCTGCAGGTCAGGCAGGCAGCCAGGAGGCTGCTCAGGCAGGAACAAGTCCGGCAGTGGCCGGGAAGGTGGGTGGCTGGGCTGGAGCAGGTCGGGCGGGAGGCCATCCAGGCAGGATCGGGTCAGCCAGGCTGCCAGGAGACCATTCATCAGGCCCGGGCTGGTCAGGCAGTCAGTTGAGAGGTTGTCCAGTAAGCCGTTCAGGCAGAGACAGATCAGACAGGTGGTCAGGAGGCCGTTCAGTCTGGATCAGTTCAGACGAATGGCCGGGAAACCATTCATCAGGCCGGGGCCAGTCAGGCAGTTGGTCGAGAGGACATCAGTAATCCACCCAGGCAGAGACAGGTCAGTCAGGTGGCTGGGAGACCGTTCTGGCAGGATCGGGTCAGCGGAGCGGCCAGGAGACCATTCATCAGGCCGGGGCTGGTCAGCAGGCGATCGAGAGGTCGTCCATCAGGCTGTTCAGGCAGAGATAGGTCAGATGGGAGCAGGTCGGAGACAAAGACCTCAGGCGGGCTAGTATCTTCTGTGGTTGACACAGGATCTTCAGCAGTTGAGTCAAGAATGAAGACCTCAGGCGGGCCAGGGACGAATAACTTAGGCGGGTCAGTTACAAAGACCTCAGGTGGGCCAGGATCTTCTGCAGTTGGACAGACAGGAGAGGAGTCCGTCTGGACCCCCACGGCTGAGCAGGCAGGAGAGGAGTCCATCTGGACCCCCTCAGCAGATTCAGGAACCTCAGGCTGAGGCGTGGATCCGACAGCAATCTCTGGGCTGGCTGCAGACTCTGGGCTGGCTGCAAGTTGTGGGTGAACTGCAGGTTCTGGAGACTCTGGGGTTGTAGGTTCTGGAGACTCCAGGGCTGCAGGTTCTGTAGACTCCAGGGCTGCAAGTTGTGGGGACTCTGGGGCTGCAGGTTCTGGAGGATCTGGTGCTGCAGGTTCTGGACAGGTTGTAGGCTGTGAAACTGGGACTGAGTCTCTGGAACCCCTCTGCCATCAACCTCTCCGATATGGGCAGCAGTGTTGTTCAGGTCCAGGATCGGGCCGAGTGTGAGGAGCTGAGCATGCAGGCGATGTTGGCAGTTCTGAGTCTGTGGGTTCAAAAACAGGGGAGTTCGGTTCTGGTGGAGGACTAGGACTGGCAGCATGGAGTCGAATGAGCGGCTCCAACCAATGCTTCGCCTCCAGCACCTCATCCAAAATGTCCTCCATGTCAGGAGAGTCAGTTAAACCAGGGAGACGAATATATTCGTCCCTCATGTCCTTTGTGGCCACCCACCTTTCCAAAAGATCATAGGAGGTGGCCAAGTTCATATACCTCTGGACGGTGTCACAGAGGCAAGAATAAACCTTATTAGAGAGTTCAGACAAAAATGTCTCACCTGTTGGTTCATGGTTGGTTGGGTCGTACTGTCAGGGTTTCAGGCAGGTCAGGACAGGAGTGAACCCGATATTACAGGCAAGAGTTGGTGATTTACAAAAATAAATACTTTTTAACAATAATAAATCAAAAAGGCTGATGTGGCAGCAACTTACAAAAACAGGGAACAAGGATCAGGACAGGCAGTCAGGACAAGACAGGTAGACCCAATGACAAACCAACAAAAGACAAGACTCACATACAGACTTATATACT
>JARVLU010002044.1:0-11544 GCA_031762415.1 Simpsonichthys santanae
ATCTATGCATCTATGCATCTATCCATCCATCTACAGTTTTTATCTGTGTGTGTATGTATATACTGTATATATATATATATATATATATATATATATATATATATATATTACACAGTATATACATACACAAATTGGCTAAACTAATAAGATAACAGAGTCATTACGCCTGTTGAGGTCTACCTTATTAAGATGCTGAAACATACAGTTAGTTAGCAACTCTTGTTCGTTGGTGTTGTATTTTTAAAAGTTGTTTCAAAGCCTGTTTTCTCTTGTTCTTCCTTCTTGTTCTTCCTTCTTCTTCTTCCTTCTTGTTCTTCCTTCTTGTTCTTCCTTCTTGTTCTTCCTTCTTGTTCTTCCTTCTTCCTTCTTGTTCTTCCTTCTTCTTCTTCCTTCTTGTTCTTCCTTCTTGTTCTTCCTTCTGGTTCTTCCTTCTTGTTCTTCCTCTGCGACGTTTCCCTCCTGCTGCAGCCCGTGCGTCTGAAGCAGCTTCACGTGCTGCAGTGTCACAGTAAACAGAACAGCGCAGAGGACTTCTCCACCCAGCTGTGGAGCTGCGCCTTCCAGCCGTTTCCAGATTCCTCCGGTACCGACGAACACCTGATGAACACCTCGTCCACTCCAACATCGCCCAAATGATTCAAATTAAAAGTCCTGAATGTAAACTGACATTAAAGACTTGACTGTTTGAAATGAGACTTTTTGTTTTTTTTTGGTATGACAGGAAGTGGTGGGGGGAGCCGCCTGGTCGCCACCTGTGGAGGAGACTCTCTTTGTGTGATTGACTGTGAGACCGGGATGGTGATGAAGAAATACAAAGTTCCAGGAGAAGTACGTCCAGTTGGTTCTGACCGCTCCAGATGCAGGATGTGTCTTTTGTTTTGGCTTGTGCTCCAGTTATAATTTTATTTACTTGCGTTAGCTTTTAAATTTACAGTTTTATGCGTATCGGAACGGTTTATGTCGACACTTAAAGTACGGATTTTAAGGTTTCCTGTAAAATGTTGGTGCAGTAAAGACCTGACGTTGGCTGTTCCTCCCACCCTCAGGAGTTCTTCTCCCTAGCCTGGTCCACGGTGCAGATGTCCAGCGGAGGAGAGGCAGCAGCTCAGCTCTGCAGCGTTCTGGCTGCTGGTGGGAAGAGAGGACTCGTCAAACTGATTCATCCCAGAAACAACGTGGCCTACGGCGAGTTCCGAGCCAGCAGGAAGTCTCTCGCTGTCCTCCGCTTCAACCACAAGCAGGGAAACTTTCTGTTCAGTGAGTTTTATCCACACAAGTCCGCTTCCATTCGTAGGCTGTCATTTTCTTAAATCAGAAATATATCTGAATTATTTGACATTCATTCAACCTTTATTTAGGCAGGTTAAGCCCACTGAGCCTCAAGGACTCATTCACAAGAGAGTCCATCTATAACAACTATAGCCACGAGTGAAAGTTTCAGTTTTTCTCAGGAAGCTAATTGCTTTTTAATATTTATAACCTTCTAATAGTCCTGAATCATTTTTGTTCTGCTCTTTTGTAACATTTTCTTTAACGTTTTTAGGAACGCTGTAACTCAGTTTGTATTTTTCTTATTCGCCATTAAAAGACGGTTGTTTTACATTCATGCATAAACTTTCTCGTGTCCAGGCCATAACTTCTGATCTGCTCAAGATAATTGAACAAAACTTGACACACATTTGTACCGCCATTACATATAATATTTAATGACACCCCAGGTGTAAGGTCAAGGTCACAAATCAAGGTCAAATTTTATACAAGGTTTGTGCTTGTACGGGCTATTAACTTCTGATCTGCTCAAGATAATTTAACAAAATTTGACACACATTTGTACCACCACTACAAATGACACTCCAGGTGTAAGGTCAAGGTCTCAAATCAAGGTCAAATGTTATCTAAGGTATTTGCTTTCCCGGGCCATAACTTCTGATCTGCTCAATATACTTTAACAAAACTTGATACACATTTGTACCACCACTACATATAATACATGCAATATTTAATGACACCCCAGGTGTAATGTAAAGGTCACAAATCAAGGTCAAATAGTATACAAGGTATTTGCTTAGCTGAGTCATAAGTTCTGATCTGCTCAAGATAATTTAACAAAACTTGATACACATTTGTACCACATTACATATAATATTTAATGACACCCCAGGTGTAAGGTCAAGGTCACAAATCAAGGTCAAATGTTATACAAGGTCTTTGCTTATCAGAACCATTAATATACTGTAGATTGCTGTATGTAGTTTGTTGCTGTACCCTTGTTGTACAGTGGCTGAACACTTTGCTGCCACTCGATTTTACATTGTGCAGCATTTACCTGCTGTAACTGGTTTTATAACACATTTGTATTCACTGACTTTTTAATACAGCATTAGAGATAATGTTTTGCATTATTTAAAAGGCTTTGTTTAAAGTCCTTTTTAGTCTCTTGTTTTCAGTGTTGTCTTTTTGCTGGTTGTCTTGTATGCAGCCCTTTGGTTAATGACAGATGGGTTTGAATGCTATATAAATACATTTTATTTGATTTGATTTGGCTTCTTCTACTGGTTTCTGGTAACTAGACACCTGATAAGTGGAATAAAAAATGCTCTATTTCTTAAACAATATTCTGATTAACCTCACTGAATGCTCTCTTGTAGCGGGATCCTACGACAACAAGATAATAATGTGGGATATTGGTGGAGTGGACAGCAGCTACAATTTCAAAGTTGTGTAAGTCATTTCCAGCAAACTATTGCAAAAAGACAGTATTTTTTGTGCAAAACAAGCGTCATAAATGTTTTCTTTGTGCTTTTATTTAGTCGAGATTATTGCAGATTCAAGACTACAAGAAAATTACTTAATTATTTGACATAAAGTGAGAAAATAACTGTGTGTAAAATAAATATTAAGAAAAATCTAAATTTTACTCATCAAAGGTGGAAACCAGGCCATGAGTCTATATTTTCTGGTCATCAAATCATTTTGTTTACACGTATGTTTTCTTTAAATTTACCTTTACTTTGTGGCTTCAGTCAGCTGCTAGTGTTGGAGGGCAGCGCCACACCCCTGCACATCTGTCTCCCCCCAGCTTCCCCCAGCACACACCTTCTGACTGCATGCGAGGACGGCCTACACTGCTATAACACACAACTTGGTACCAGTAGCACCACAAAGAGGTAAAAGCATTCACATCCCTGTTCCATTTCTTTTTACTGGTCATATACTGGTAATCACAGAGGGCAGAGTAATAGTCAGTTTCACATGGATTTTATTTAACCAAATGCAGCAGTGGTAAGAGTTTCTTTTAGTTTTAGACCTACTAATGATGCTTTTAATATTTAAACTGATCAAAACTGCACATAGAGAGCAGCCAGTAACAGTTGTTGTTGTTTTTCTCAGCAGGTCCAAAGAAGTAGAGGTAACCTTTCCCATTTATGAGGAGGATAAAGATCATGTCTACCGCACCATTGACGGTCTGAGTTTTCTTACCGATGACATAGTGGGTAAGTGAAGATGTTTTCGCTTACTGCAGTCTAGCTCTCCTGCACGACACGTAAAAATAAAAGAATTGGAAACAGTGGATCAGAAAAGATGCATTTGGTGCCTTTAGCTGCTCCAGAGTTTGTCATGGCCAATAGTTTGGTAGTAGTTTTAGGAAGGTGTCACGTGATGGCGCTGTAGCAGTTACTGTCACTAAAGCCGTGGTTTCCATTGCACTACACTGTATTTCAATTGTGTTGTAAATCTGCTTGAATATTACTCATTTTTAAACTTTTGCATGATTTGACATGAAGTTGGTTTAAGTATTTGGGTCTCCAGTTCAGCACAGAGACGAGTGATTCTGCTCTCTTCTTCTTTCCCTCTCTCCCCTTCTGTTAGCCACTAAGGTCTACATGCACAGTTCCATTTACCTGTGGAGCTGGAGCAGGACCAGGTCTCAGCGGCCCGACAGGAAGAGCAGGGCAGTGTGTGCTGTGGTTCTGGCTGAGCTGCAGTGGGCCAACACTGAGGTTCCTTACCTGGCTCTCAACACCTGCCTCGGTAAGCCCCACATTGTTCGTCCTAACTTTAGGGTTTTCTTACCAGTAAATCAAAATGCTTTTTGATGTTCTTGCAGTTTATTTAACACAGAACAATAAATACGACATCCACGTATTCATTCAGAGCCTCAGGGAGACTTTTGTGTGATTTTCACACCTGGGCTTTTGTTTTGCAGCTCCTCTCGGTCTCAGATTGGATAAAAAAGCATCTATTAATTACTATTTCCAAGTTTCTTCACAAATGTTCTCTCAAAAGTTTATGTTTGTGTTTTGACTGAGCCACTCCAACATCTTGTTTGGAAAATTGTGTCAATGCTGTGTCAGCATTGACACTTTTTTTTATTTATTTTTTGTTTAGAGCTGTCTATTGCTGAAAAAATTTAATCAGATTAATCACACTCTGGGGCTGTGATTAATCTGATTAATCACTATTAATTTTGTAAGCTTGAAATGTAAATATGCAGGTTTTGTCACGATCAGCGGCCCCCACTAGCCCCCCATCTGTTCACGTCTCTGCCCCTTCATGACATACACGTTTTTGCTCACTTTTGCTGTAGTTTCTGTCCCTCGTGTTATCATGTTTCTGTTTGCCTGCTTTGTTTTTCCTGTCACCCATCTTCACTTCAATTTTTTTTTGTTTATTTATTGTTTTTCTGTGCATAATGAGGCTACTTCAGCATATTTTCACCTATTTCATCTTGTCAGGTATCAGACATTCAGCTCGTTCAGAACATACAGCTATGACTTTTAGTTTTTGTATTGTTATATGTTTAAAATGTTGAACTATTTTACTGTTTCCTCTTATAGAAATACGTAGAAATTTCCTGAGATTCTTCAGTAACTTTGAAATCTTTTTCAGCTCTATTTGGTTGTTTTTTTTTTTTTTTTTTTGTGGTTGTTTTTGTCTCCTAAAAAGAACCGTACATACCAACAACTTATTTTGATTCCCTATGGATTGTTTTAGTGCATCCTGATTTTGTGTTTTGTTGCCTCCTTAGGTATTTTTTTGCTCTTACACATTCTCAGTTTTATGTGTCCATACTCCTTCTGATCTATTGATACATTATTTTTGCTCCTTATTCTTTCCTGTCTTTTATGTCTGTGATTTGTCCTTCTTTTTATTTTTTTTTTAAATCCATCTTTCTGCTATTTGTGTCTTCTTAAAATTTTAAAATGTTCTCCTTTTTGAAAATAGTTTAGCTAACATGGAAGGTCAAACTATTCAACTTATGTTTACCTACATCAGCAAAGTCAGTCAGCACTCGCGCGCCACTGGTTTCTTTGCTTAATGTTTAGGACCAGATGATGAGGATACTGGGTGGTTGCTAGGCAACGATGTTCCACATAAAAAGCCAAACTTCTGCTTCATCCGGTGTTTGTCCTCTTTAGGACGGGACTATGTAGTGTGTGGCGATGAAAAAGGCCGGATATGGACGTATCACGTCACCGACTTCCAGAAGCACAGTTCTGGGAAACCCATTCTGCCCACTGAGGTATTTTGTTTCTCCTAAATATTTTTTGTCTTCTTTCTGTAAAGTTTGACCTATTTAAAATATCGTTGTACAAAAAGACACATGCATTTTTTTTCCTGGTTGTGTAATTTTACCTGCAGCTTCCATTACATTGTTTTGGTTAATTGTGAAAATCATTGTTGTTTACTGAAAAGCATCCAGATGGTGGATGTAGCAATTCTGTAAACAGGCAAGATGTAAACAAACCTCCACATGAGCCACACAGTAAACAGTTAAATCCACTGCAAACGTCCGATGCATCTTTATACTGTTGTTTTTGTCTCAGCTGTGTGGTCCAGTTTCTTGTGTAACTTAGGGATGTTTACTGGCATTTTAGGTAGCTCACGTTTAGTTTGACCTCCAATTAGGGCTGGGCGATGTATCGAATATACTCGATGTATCACAAGTTTTTTTATTTATTTACAATGGTTAAAATGGCTCAATCGCAACCATTGAGTATAAATTGCCATTTAAATATTTCCTGTCTGCGCCAACTTCACGCGGCCCCTCCCTCTACCTCAATGAATACGAACACAGCCCCTCCCGCACTGCTTCACACACGATTACTAACATGAAGGTGGCACAGCTGAGGAGGATTATCATTTAATATAGTTTATTTTTTAGACATTTATTTTTTACTTACAGCTGTTTGTTAATACATGTGCCTGTGTGACAACTGGAACAAAACTTTGACTCTGAAGTATATTTTTGTTATTACTTTATGGAAAGAAAAAATATCGAGATATATATCGTATATCACGATTTATCTTTTAAAAAATTGAGATATTAATTTTAGTCCATATCGCCCAGCCCTATCTCCAATCAAAATGTGACAATAAAAATCAGGTTATTTGTCATATTTCTGCAAGGGAACAATTGAAACATATAGTTTTGAATATTCTCAGTGCTGCACCCTCAGACAGCATTAGTAATAAACTGAACTTAATGATCATATGCACTGCTTATGGAGCCAAATTGTCTAGTTCTAGTATTCTATTTAGCATTAAGTAACAATTTCAAGGCCAAACGTATAAATGTCAACATTTAAACTGATTTCAGGTTGAGGTTCAAAAAGTTTGGCACAGAAGATATTTCACTCATTTCTAATCATCGTCTCTTCCTTTAACATTAATAAATCAGTGAAACTTCATCCTTGACATATTTAACATTCAACATTTTATATTTTGATTTGTCAGGTGTTGGAGTGGCCGTCCCCAGTGAGGAATGGCCTCGGTCAGATTGAGGGTCCGTCCATCAACAGTGTAGCAATGGACCCGGAGCTTCACTACCTGGTTGCCTTGAGCGATAAAAATATGGTGATCATATGGAAGAGAGAAGAGTCATCCTGAGGAATATAGTTTGTATGTTCTAATGAATATAATGACAGTTTTCAGGTTTAAAAAAACAATAGTTTTTGGCTTTTCAGAAGAGTTACCCAAGTTTGGTATTTATTTTAAGGTAATTGAATTGGATGTTGAAAATGTAATGGGAAATTTCCTAATTCACATTTTGGATGACACATTAATTGTAATGCAAACATTTTACTGACTAACAATCCTGTAGCAGTTTTATTTTCTTAACAGTTTGCAATTTATTTGAAGGACAAAATATTTTATATCACTCTGATGCTCTTCCTCAGTATCATGGGTTAGAGAAATAACACAAAACATTGTTTTAAAATGTTATTTTTGTACATAAATGTGAACTATGTAGATGTTAACATGAATCTACTTTTTTCGAAACGTTGTTACCATTAGGCATTGTGGTAAAGTTTGATATAAAGAAACATCTATTATCCCTGAGTGATGCATTTGTTTTACATTTACCAAAAGGTTTGTTACAATTGTTCTGTGGATAGGAAAATGAAGTTGAGTCCTTTGTGCTGCTTCATTACTTTAGCTCTGCACCATTATCAAATAAACATATACTCTTAAGTAAAAGGTGCTAAACAACTTGTTCTGCAGTGCTGAAGAGTGTTTTAATTTTGCTTACACAACTTTTAAAATGATGACACAAATTGCTGAGAATTGTTTCACCCAACATCAGTCATTCATTTTTTTAAAAGAACCCACCCAGTTAAATGGATGAGAAGCATGTTTTGTATTAGTCTGCTTTAGTTAACACAGCTTAAATCAGTGTCCTGTAGGATGAGTAACCGACAGCTGTTAGCTTCACTATATATGAACATTTGTTCACGTTGTGACGGTAATAGCATAATGCATAAAGATGGGTTTGAAAACCAGTTTACCGTAGTAATTTAGCAAATATAGCTTGTATGATAATGACTGTTTGTAATACTAAGATATTTTTAAAAATTGTTTATACAACAGTAAATAAACATTTTGTGCAAACATAATTCCTTAAACTTGTCTGAAGTTTCTGTGGCTTTCCTTAACATAGAACTAGTTTGAAGTGAATAGTAGATTGGAGAAAAACAAACAAACAAACAGGTCAACACAGAAGAGTCATCAAAAACCTTCAATCAAAACTTTTTGAAAATTAGGGTGTATACAGTATACGTATATATAAAGGGTGTTACCATATTGGATTTGTTGTGTGTTTTTTGCTGCTGTCTTGGCCAGGTCACTCTTGGAAAAGAGATATTAAATCTCAATGAGTTATTTTTCCTGGTTAAATAAAAGATACATAAATTTTTCAACTGGACGTTTATACTGCGTTCATTTCCTTGGAAGGGTCAAGACCTGGGAATGTCTCACCCAGCTCCATACGCATGTTGGAAAACCAGTTGAAATGTTAATCGTGCTTGCTTGGCTCCAAAGCTGAGGCTGATACAGCGTGGGCAGAAGTGGGCAACAAAATAACGTGCATGGCCTGGAATAGTTTTTAAATAGAACCAGCTTCATAGTTATTGCATCACGAGAACAACAAGATTCACACAAATAGGCTGTAAATGTGCAAAAACTGGTTTAAAAACACTGAGGTCACTGAGACTGCAACTGAGAATTCACCCATTTTCTCACTACTTTGTGTTGCAAACTTGTGATGTCGCAGCCCAGTGAGATACTGGCTTCACTTTAAACCACTCAACTAAAAGTGCAAAACAATTACAGAAAAAAGACTTTATTTGAAATACAATGTAAAACATTTGAGTTTCAATTTTGTATGGAATTGGTCCATGCAGTTGACAAGGGCAGAACGTGTTACGTGAAAAGGGGGGTTTGGATTCGGCTTGGCTCCGCCTCTCGCTGAACTTGATTGGCTCAGCGCTTGTGACGTTCGCTCATGTCTTAGCTGACTGGCCAATAAGCACGAAGGCCTTTCTGTACCCTCTCGCCTCTGTAGAGCTCAGTGCCTTTGTGCACTTGGTCGAGACGACGAACCCAATGGCCTCATAACGGCTGTAGAATTTTCGTGTTTCTACGAGAACAGGGCAGTCCTGTTCACGCTCACTCCTCCGCTCCAAATGCGTCCGGGACTGACGAATATAGCGGTACAAATGTTGAGCGGTGTCACCATCAGGGCCAGGCCGAGGCTCAGTAGCCTCTTACTGGCCCCCGCAACCAAAACATTACCGCAGATGTCAGGCACCGGGAACCGCAGATTTCGGTCCACATCATCGGCGCAGGGATTTTCGGAGCTAGCAAGAGAGCGCTCGAAGACTGTCACGTCGTTTTATAACCAATCTGCAATAGATGTGTCTGCGGAAAAGGTAAGAAGGTGGTTTTTATGCCGGTGTCGTATCCCCTCCACCACCCCACAAGAAGATAATGCATCTGAGGCTAGGAGGCAGCGAGCTAGCTCGATAGCAAAACTAGCGGTTAGCACAGTTGGTGTTGCGTTCAGTGACTGAGAAATTGCAGTAAATATGTATGACGTCTAGGCTATCGATTGATGTTGATCGATTAAGACCAGCCTAACAGGGTTATGTACAGTTCCTAAGCAAATTGAGTAGTTGCTAAACAAAATAAGAAGAATGAGTCTCGTCTTCTTTTCCCATGTAAGGTAAATGTGTTAGGAACATCGCAACCCTGTTGTTTAAAGTGTTAAAATATATTTTGAATTTTCTTAATTACAATAAAATGAAAATGGAGCAAGTAGATACACCCAGGGCTTTTTTTTTTTTGTTTCCATTACACACTTTAGGACGTTGTATTCATAATTGGTTCATACTCTTTACTGTAAGTCACGGGGGTGTTCAAATGTCCCAAATTGTCCTCTAATCCCTGAAGGCAACGTAGGAAGAACAAAATGTGAGAGACAGCAGCAAGCTCAATGCTGTAAAATGTTTAGCTCGCGGAAATTAAACAAATGAATAAATACATAAATTTCCAACAACAGTGGTACGTTATAACATTTACCAACAATTTAAGAAAAGTGACGATGTTATTTGCGCAACAACAGAATTTCCCAACACGGGGTAAACTTTCAACAAAAGCGAAAGGAAGTGATACTTAAGACAGTGTGTCTGCTTGAACGTCTTGCCCATTTTGGTTGAAATAAAAAGATGCACGACTGATTGTATAATTGCTTACAGACATTTTATCATATCTTATAACAATCTGATTTAAAGTTACTCATTTCAAATAAGGAAACCAAACTTTAAAAAATGGTTATCATGAACTTTATAATAAAAAAATAAAAAACTCTTGTAATTTTCTAGATCTGCTGAATGCAAGTCTGAAATGCGGACCCACACGCAACGTAAACAAAGAACTTGCTGAATTTATGAACACCATGTGCTTGACCTGCATTAGCATGGCCATAGTATGTAGGTAAACAAATATGGCAGATTAGGGCAATCAATAGGAGTGAATCTGCTGCTAAATACAAAAATCAAAACGTAGGACCATGTTCAAGAATAATGGAGAACAAGCAGGTTGTTTGAGCGCCATAAAGACAGAGCTCAGCTTTTGCAAAACATTTGTTAGACCGGTAAGTTTAATGTTTGACCTATTTTTAGTCACCTTGGCCTTTTTCACGGTGGTGCAACTGGTAGAGCAGCTGCCTCGCAGTGAGAAGGTTGCCGGTTCAAATCCCGGTCCGGGGCCCTTTCTGGGTGGAGTTTGCATGTTCTCTCCATGCATGCGTGAGTTTCCTCTGGGTACTCCGGTTTCCTCCCACAGACCAAAAACATGCATGTTAGGCTGATTGGTAACTCTAAATTGTCCCTAGATGTGAGAGAGTGAATGGTTGTTTGTCTCATTTGTCTCTATGTGTCCTTGTGATGGACTGGAGACCTGTCCAGGGTATCCCGTGCCTCTCGCACAGTGACTGCTGGACATGGACACCAGCGACCCCTGTGACCTCAAATGGCAGAAACGAGTAAAAAATAATGGATGGATGGACAGCTAAAACAGTAGAACAAGCTTAAATTAGCAGAAGAAAGCAGAAAGAACACATGTTCGCCCAATTATGGCGAAAGAAGCAGAAATTAGCAGAAAAAGTAGAAATTGCCTGAAAATATCTGAAATTAGCAACAACAACAACAACAACAAAACAGTTGTAAAGCTGCTAAAAAGGCAGAAAGAAGCTAAAATTACAAGGAGGAAGTGGAGAGCACACACTTTTGCTGAATTAAGCTGAAAATTTTTAAGTGGTTGCAAAAAATGTGGAATTAGCTGACAAAGCTTAATTATCATAAAAACACTATACTAGCTGAAATATTAGAAAAAGCTTAAACTTGCAGAAGTAAGCTGAAAGGAGTATAACAAGCTGAAATTAGCAGAAAGAAGTTAGAAGTACAAAAATGTTTTAGTTACCAGAAATTTTCTGAAAGGAGCACAAACAGCTGAAAAACTGCCAAAAATAGCTGAAAATAGCTAAAGAAAATGTTTGAATTTGCACAAAGAAGCTGAAAGCAGCTGAAGAAGAACAAAATGTGAAAGGAGCAATAAGAGGTTGTAAACAGATCTAAAGATATGAAGTATGGATGAGCTCAATTCATTTTGTAAGAGAAATAAAATGCATTCAACCTTTATTTAGGCAGGTTAATCTCATTGAGCCTCGATGACTCATTTACAAGAGAGACCTGGCTACAAACT